>CM021101.1:381976093-382175118 GCA_007115665.2 Sequoiadendron giganteum
AGGGTTTAAGGGTTGAGGGATTAAGAGGGTATAGGGATTGAGCGATTAGGGTTTAAGGGTTGAGGAATTAAGAGGGTATAGGGGTTGAGGGATTAGGGTTTAAGGGTTGAGGGATTAAGAGGGTATAGGGGTATAGGGGTTTAGAGATTAGGGTTGGATGCTCTTTCTTTTTCTCTTTTACTTTGCGTATTTGTAAGTAAACTACTAAGGGTTGATTGATCTTTCGTTGCAGAAAATGTTGGTTTAAGAGCCATCAAAGAGAATATCAGCCAAAAAAGTAATGCAACATACTTATTTTGATGATTTTGACAAATCTCAATTTTTATTTCAAGCCATTATAAGAGAGCATGTGAAGCTTAGCGAGGGAATCTCAAGTTACTCATTTGAGGTTAACCTCATAATGAGCACCTATGATGTAGACATTTAAAGAGAATCTTGAATGTATGAGTGAAATTGTAAAAGATATGAGAGAACGAAGTGCCAGAGGCATTGTAATAAGATTTAATTGCATAATGAGATAAACTCAAATATTGTAAGGTTGGAGTTCATGTTTGGTTTAGTAGCACCTTGTTCTATAAATGCGTTGAGTAGGAAAATTTGCAAACTTTGAATTTTGAAATGTAAACAATGTGAAAAAGGTCATATAAAGGTCATGTAAACAATTTGTACGCATTTTTCTGCAACTCGTGTGACCAAGCAGACTGTTCCAACACATTGGAATAAGTATTTTTATGCTAGGCATGGTCCTCTTTCACACTGAAACATGTAGAATCGCTCTGAGCTATGTTCCACCGGATCGAACCCTTAAGGGTCGAAGCTGCAAAATGGCTGCAAACTTCAACATGCTAGTACTTGAATACGGTGACACTTAGAAACTTCTCGTTTGATCCTACAAAAAGGCATCAGGCCCCTCTAGAAAAATCTCTCTCGGTTTTGGCTATCTTGGAGTGGTTTTCCAGTGGTGGCGGATTTTCACTTGATGGAAAAAACATCAAATGCAAGCAGTGCAAAGTTGCAGAGTGGTGCAACTTTCGTTCTGCAACTTGTGTGACCAAGTGGACTGTTCCAACACATCCAAATAGGTATGTTTATGCTAGGAATGGTCCTCTTTTGCACTGAAACACGTGGAATCGCTCTGAGCTATGTTCCACCAGATCGATCCCTCAAGGGTCCAAAGTAACAAATAGCTGCAAACTTCAGCATGCTATTACTTGGATACCGTGAAACTTAGAAACTTCTAGTCTAATCCTACAGAAAGGAACTTGACCCCTCTAGAAAAACCTCTCTCGGTTTTGGCTATCTTGGAGTGGTTTTCTCGTCGCGGCGGATTTTCACATGATGGAAAAGGTGTCAAATTCAAGTTGTGCAAATTTGCAAAGTGGTGCAACTTTCACTCTCCAACTCGTGTGACCAAGCGGACTATTCCTACATGTCTGAATAGGTATGTTTATGCTAGGAATGGTCCTCTTTTACACTGAAACACATGGAATCACTCCGAGCTATGTTCCACCGGATCAATCCCTTAAGGGTCCAAAGTGCAAAATGGCTGCAAACTTCAGCATGCTATTACTTAGATACCGTGATGCTTACAAACTTCTCGTCTAATCCAATAAGATCGCGTTGAGCCTGTCTACAAAAACCTTTCTCGGTTTTGGCTATCTCGGAGTGGTTTTCCAGTGGTGGCAGATTTTCACTTGATGGAAAAAGCATCAAATGCAAGTAGTGCAAAGTTGTAGAGTGGTGCAACTTTCGTTCTGCAACTTGTGTGACCAAGCGGACTGTTCCAACACATCCAAATAGGTATTTTTACGTTAGGCATGGTCCTCTTTTGCACCAAAACACTTGGAATCGCTCTGAGCTATGTTCCACCGGATCGATCCCTTAAGGGTCCAAAGTGCAAAATAGCTGCAAACTTTAGCATGCTATTACTTGGATACCGTGACACTTAGAAACTTCTTGTCTAATCCTACAAAAAGGTGTTCAACCCCTCTAGAAAAGCCTCTCTCATTTTTGGCTATCTTGGAGTGGTTTTCTCGTGGCGGAAGATTTTCACATGATGGAAAAGGTGTCAAATTCAAGCTATGCAAAGTTGCAAAGTGATGCAACATTCGCTCTGCAACTTGTGTGACCAAGCAGACTGTTCCAACACATCCAAATAGGTATTTTTACACTAGGAATGGTCCTCTTTTGCACTGAAACATGTGGAATCACTCCGAGCTATGTTCCACCACATCGATCCCTTCAGGGTCCAAAGTGCAAAATGGCTGCAAACTTCAGCATGCTATTACTTAGATACCATGTTAAAAAATTCTTGTCTGATCCTATAGGATCTTGTTGAGCCTTTCTACAAAAACCACTCTCGGTTTTGGCTATCTTGGAGTGGTTTTCCAATGGTGGAGGATTTTCACTTGATGGAAAAAACATTAAATGCAAAAAGTGCAAAGTTGCAGAGTGGTGCAACTTTTGTTCAGCACCTTGTGTGACCAGGTGGACTATTCCAACATGTCCAAATAGGTATGTTTACACTAGGCATGGTCCTCTTTTTCACCGAAACACATGGAATCGCTCTGAGCTATGTTCCACCGGATCGATCCCTTAAGGGTCCAAAGTGCAAAATAGCTGCAAACTTCAACATGCTATTACTTGGATACCGTGACACTTAGAAACTTTTCATCTAATCCTACAGAAATCCATTCAACCCCTCTAGAAAAACCTCTCTCAGTTTTGGCTATCTTGGAGTGGTTTTCTCATGGCGGCGGATTTTCACATGATGGAAAATGTGTCAAATTCAAGCTGTGCAAAGTTGCAAAGTGGTGCAACTTTCGCTTTGTAACCCATGTGACCAAGCAGACTATTCCAAAATGTATAAATAGGTATGTTTACACTATGCATGGTCCTCTTTCACACCAAGACACGTGGAATCACTCTGAGCTATGTTCCACTGGATCGATCCCTTAAGGGTCCAAAGTGCAAAATACCTGCAAACTTCTGCATGCTATTGCTTGGATACCATGACACTTAGAAACTTCTCGTCTGATCCTATAGAAAGGTGTTGGACCCCTCTAGAAAAACCTCTCTCGATTTTGGCTATCTTAGAGTGGTTTTCTCATCGCAGTGGATTTTCACTTGATGGAAAAGGTGTCAAATTCAAGCTGTGCAAAGTTGCAAAGTGGTGCAACTTTCGCTCTGCAACTTGTGTGACCAAGTGGACTATTCCAACACATCCAAATAGGTATTTTTACACTAGGCATGGTCCTCTTTCACACCAAAACATGTGGAATCGCTCTGAGCTATGTTCTACCAGATCGATCCCTTAAGGGTCCAAAGTGCAAAATGTCTGCAAACTTCAGCATGCTATTACTTAGATACCGTGATGATTAGAAACTTCTCATCTAATCCTATAGGATTGAATTGATCCTATCTAAAAAAACCTCTCTCAGTTTTGGCTATCTCGGAGTGGTTTTCCAGTGGTGGCGGATTTTCACTTGATGGTAAAAGCATCAAATGCAAGCAGTGCAAAGTTGCAGAGTGGTGCAACTTTTGTTCTGCAACTTGTGTGACCAAGCGGACTATTCCAACATGTCCAAATAAGTATGTTTATGCTAGGCATGGTCCTCTTTTACACCGAAACATGTGGAATCGCTCCAAGCTATGTTCCACCGGATCGATCCCTTAGGTTGGAGGAGTCTTAAGTTGCAAATTTGTAAGTTGCTTAAAGCAACAAATTTGAAATGATATTGAATGGCCCACTTAGAACTCATTGCATATAAGTGATGCTCATAGAGGTGAGGCACTAGGCCTTCCTAGGAGGTCACCCATTCCATTATACTCCAGCTCAAGCGCTTAACCACTAAGTTTTTTCCCCAAGGTTAAGCCCACTTAGCTTGCAACCCCATTTGTAAAACCTTCAGCAAGTGTTGTGCCTTATGAAACATTCATTATAGAGCCTCTTTAGCTCATCAATTGATAAGTAGGAGGTATTTTCTACAATGTGTCAAATTGTGATATTGCTATCAGGATTCCATTGAGCAGTCATTTGTAGTATTAGATATAGCTCTAGCTTCTACAATATTGCACATGATTGCAGATAGTTTCAAAGATCTAGATAACATCAATAGTTCACATTACTCAAGAAGGATGAACATCTTAAAGACATTTGCGGAATGTTCTTATGGACTTAGGTTTGCAATATTTGATCTACAACATGTTCCACCATTTCTTCAGTAGGATCAAGAACACACATAATGAAGGTGTGTTTGTAGCCATGAAATATTATGGTTCGAACTATCGAGGAGAGTGATTGGTGGGGAGTGCTATCTCTCAAGAGCTCATTTTCTCTTCCTAAGACCTATTCTTTAGTCTTCATAGAGTATTCTTCCCTACCCTACTCAGAGGTCACTCCTAAGACCCTTATCTCCTTATAGAACTCTCCACCAATTTCAAATGCTCACCTTTGCTCTCAAATCACCATGAGCTCCCATGGGCTCCATTTTGCTACAAAGTTCCCAAACCATTCTTGGGACTAGGAATAGGTCTTCCAACTATTCCTTGGGTGATCTTACTCCATTCTGATCCATCTTGTTGGATTCTTTCCTCATTTTACTATTGAATTCAAGAAACTTGGTTTTTAATCAATTAGGCCTCCAAGAACCAATATTCTTGGAATAACTCCAAACCTTCCTTAACTAACCCCAAAACTCTTCATGGATTCTCACTATAGACCTCCTAGGCTTCAAGATTTTCTAGGTTTTAGTCCCCCTTAGTGTCTGTACATAGGCCTATCACCAAACCCCTATTTTCAAGGGTTTCTAGGGTATGTAACACAGTCCGGTTTCTTTAGTTTAATTGAATGCCTTATTGGCCTCCTCTTCACTTATCCTTGCACACACATGTTCAAGTCATATACCACTACACCCCTACACCTCAGATTGGCACAAACCAGTCCATTTAGCAAGTCTTCTTGCTGCTGTCCTATCCAAGAAACTAGCCAGAATGCCTCTGCACTCGCCTAGAGCTTGATGATTACATCAACTCCCCTGCACACAAAGACTCCTAAAGAAATATTTACACTATGTACATAGTCCCCTACTTGATTCCAAGTGGCCATGGAAGCCTTTCCATGGGAAGTCAAGTGGGGATCATTATTTACAAAACTGTCCCTAAACCGGGCAGTGAAACCAAGAACCAAAAGAACTTGCAAAACCTTAACCAGTAGAACTAAATGGCTAAAACAATTCTACACAAAGCAATAACATATCACAAATGAAATAAAAAGCATTAGTTCAGTCCTTTCAATCCATTAATTGATTGGATGAAGGCTCTGTCATAGAAAAATCAACAAACTTGCTCTTTTCCAACTCATAACCTCTTCTTCCCAAACCTCATTTCGTACAATAGCTTTCCCACTTGTCAGGTTAGGGTTTTATAACCTTATATATCCTATCCCCACATGTTGGGACCCTTAGGTTGGACTTAGAACAACATAAATGCCATTTACAAACTTTTAGGACAAATTGCCAAGACAACATTGTCAAGATTTGCCTAATCTCCTCATTAAGACTTTCCCAAACCTCAAGGCTCTAAACTAACCTAACTTTGCCACAACACACTCATCAATTCAACCTTGGGACTTCATCAATTAGTCCTTATTACCTTGGTGGTTGGCTAGAACCACCTACAAGCCAAAATTTGCAAAGATCTCTCCAAAAGACCTTAAGGTGCTCCTGCACCAGTGATGTTTTATCTCGACCAACCATATCTATACCATGGTTTGTTTGGAAACAAGGATGGGTTATCTCTTCATTGGCATATACATTATTCCTCGATGTGTTCACACCAGTGTTACAAGAATAGGACTCGCCTCGGACTTGACAAGCCATTTTTTGACTTGGACTTGGGCTCGGAGCCCAGACTCGACAAATAGAAAAACCTAAGAAATTCAAAGATTTGTAAGGATTTAAAGCTTGTTTCATGCACCCTTTAATAAATAAACCTTAAAGACACAATAGCATCATCAAATAGAAATTACTATGATCCCATACACAAACATACATCAATCACATAAGTATAAGCACAAATTTTAGCTGAAGGAAATAACACATTTAGATATATAAATATTGTGATATTGCTATCAGGATTCAATCGTGTAGTTTTACAAGTCAAACTCATTGACCCATGATTCATCAGTAGTGGTTCACAAGAACCCATCTCTCATGATAATGAATGGTTCATAAGGAGGAAGATAAATCTTCATACATTTCTTCTATCACAAATGAGATAAGTGCTTGGTTTCATGAAGGTCATGAGACAACCATTAATGGGGAGTGGATACATGAAGAACTGATGGAGAATGATAATGGCTTCAGACCTACTATAAAGGAATTTTTTTTTTCGTTTCAATGATGCAAGAGGTTTTTGGTTTCACTACCAAAATGAGCCTATGAAGAATGCATGTGAAACTCCTTTTGACCTTGAGGGTGTTCTTACTCCATCTCAAGGATCATGCATTGAGGATGACATAGATCAATGCTAGGGCTAACCAATTAATAATTATACAAGTGAATAAGTCAAACATGTACATGTCAATAAGGGAAGTACAAGTACTCAAAAACACGTAAGCCTCAAAAAGTATACACACTAATACATAGTATACACAAATTAAAACAAAGTATATGCATGAATACAAGGTATATGCATGAAAAAATGTAAGCCACAAAGTATACATTCAAATGCACGTAAGTCACAAAGTATACACGTAAGTTGTAAAGTATACACTTGAATACACATAACTCATATCTATTGAACTATCAATTTAGAATACAAATATGGATAGGCATCGATAAAAGATATTTTTATTAACCAAATAGCCATGTAGGCATACATCAATAAATGTCGATATAAGTATGAAATATATGTACAAAATAGCCATATAGGCTTACAAGAATGCCATCTAGGCATACAATGTCAAATATGTCCTATAAAAAATATGTACAAAACTACCATGCAAGCATACAACAAAGGACTCTGGAATCAAAAGTCATTGCTCTCCATGCCCTAGAAATAAAATCCTTCCCTTTCCTTTTCGCTCGGATGGTGATAGGTCTGTCACTCATTTTTGTTGTGCTCGTGGAGTGCTCCTGCTACTCCTCCTAGGGTTTATTTCATGGTGAAATTTTAACTGTTACAATAAGAAGTAAAGACATCAATATATAGAAATTACATTAAGAATCACTTACAACCATCTCACAATCTCTCTCCATGAGGGAAATAGCCTCACGCCCATGCTCAGGCGTGCTCAAGCCCTGTATAAACCATACAAATAGACAAAAACTACGTGAATCAATAATGGTTTGATTTCTCACTAACTAACATCTATAACAAGTGTAAATTAAAATTTACTAATTTTCCTCATACCTCTTTTGTCAGAGCCATCGAGGATTGTATAGCAGATGTCACACCAATATCCATTGCCCTTGTCACATTCGGAGGTGTATCGTCTCGCAACAACTGAAAATAAAACAACAAATTATCAACGTAATCAACGATGTGCATGTATAAACTACACAAATCTATTAAGTACTTGATTCACTAGTTAAACTCTTTATTCTATTACCTACGTGAAGGTTTGAGTAAATCCACCACCACTAGGAAGTGTTCCATCAAAACCTCCAATATTAGTCTGTTCAACATCCAAAATTGCATATTAAATTACCATTTGTAAAACAATGCCATTAATATGCAATAAACTTATAATAGTTTACTAGTTACATACCCTAGTGATAGGTGTACTGCAAAAATAGGTTGGTGGGGGGCCGGTGTATCCAGTCTCAACACTTTTACCCTACAATTTTATTAAAATCATAAAACATTTTTAGTTAATCTTGCATTTCAAAATCAAAATTTAATAAATTAAATTCAATGAACACATGCACTAACTTTTACCTGACTATCAATGCCATATGCCTCATGCAAAATGTCAGCTGCCCTCTCCATCTCCATAGCTGCAGACGGATCCTGCATACCAGTCTCCTAAGGGTCGGTGGGGTCATGTGAACAAGTAGCCTTGCAAGATTGACACACATGTGTTCGAAGGCCACCACTAGAAGATTCCCCTGGATGGCACTGTAGAATAGGGCTAGTATTATGGATGACACTCTGGGTCAAAGTGTTGATTGCTTGCAATGTCTCTACATCAGTACTTTCCTTCACGATGGAAGGCATAACAATGTGCTCATGAGGTGGCCTAGTGAGAGCTCGTCTACCTTGCCGTGTAGGATCCGCCTATGCACCAGGTCTATCCTAAGCTGACCCCCCACCTCTCCCTTGGAAATCCCTCATATCAAAATAATTTGGGATTTTGTTCAATATGAACTCACTGTATAGTTTCCTAAGGAAATATTGCGGGACCTCGCAATTGTTGCACAGTGGGTAATCAAAGACCATGTACCACCTATCATAAAACCACTCCTTCATTTGTTGGTGGTGGCACCAATGGATAGGAAACCTCTTCGCATTGAGGGTAAGATTTTGATTTGTGCATGGGTCGGTGAATAATGAGCACAAATCACCTTTTGTTATTTTCAAATCTTTCACATCCTTGTATGATAGTTTATTTGCATAATATTCCCTAGCCGCCTGCCTCCTATCTTCCCATCCAGTTAATTGTTTGCTAATTGAATCTATGTTTGTTAACATATCTTTCAATGAATTTGCTAGGGTCATTCTTTCTATGGTTGAACCATTTGGATCACTCAACCTATTGATCAAATCCTCAATTTTTTTTTGTTGTTCTCAATTTCACTCATTAAATTTTGTTGAGTGTCAGGAGGGGGTTGAGTGATTGGTGGAGGAGGTTGATGTTGTGGTTGATTTTGATTTTGAGGATTTGGTTGGTCCTCTTGTTGAGGATTTTGAGGGTTTGCAAGTTGATTTGCATCTCCTAAAAATTAAAAAAAGTAGATATCAAATTCAACCTAAAACTAACAAATTCAACCTAGAACTAACAAATTCAAAACAAAAACCATAGAATCCTTACCTCTTACAGCTCCTCATCATCGTGGTGCCATCATTGTGAAGAAATATGGATCCTTGGCAATGAAATTCTTCTCCTAGAGTGCGAGCATGATATTTTGTGGTTTTTGGCCACGGGTGCAACAAAAAAACCAGTTGAAATGCAACTGAGAGATTTGCATTTGTTTTTTGCTTCTAACAGTTGATAACGCGAGTGCGTTATAATGCGCTCGCGTTATGGCTTTGTAGTTGTAGCCACCGGGACCTTGCCTAGGTTTAACGAAAACCATAATGCGAGAGCGTTATAACGCGCTCGCGTTATGGTTTTCAACTTTTTTTTTTTAGGGTGTCCACAGAATTGCTACCCATTTCCATGCACCCACCCTTATGTATTATTTTATTGAAAGATTAAAATTAGGAAGTTTAAAAAATATGATAAGGTCGACCTATAGGGCTGACCTAATAGAAACCTAATTTTATTTTTCCTCTTGGGCCGACATGCCTTGTAAAAATCTATCAATAGAGGCCCCTTCCTTATTTGTAAGGCTTATAGTGAATAGTGAAGGTTGAATAGCTGACAATTTCTAAGTTGTTGATATTGCTCCATTTGAGAAACTTGAATTGTTGCAAGTTATTGATGAAGTGAATACAAGCAAAGGCATTGTATTTTGGTGTTCTTCTTTGTGTTATTTCATTTGTGCATAGTTCTTGTGACTCTAGTTTATTATCTTTTGAGTAAGTGTTTTATGATTAATCTTAGAGCTAGTTGTAGTTCATTTGTGTTTGTGATAAAGTGTTTGAGGTGTTGAGGAATCTTCGGTCCATACTTTTAGTGATCTGCTGCTTGTGGATTGTTGTGTAAAGTTAGCCTAGGCCTAATCTATTTTGCACTTAAGTTATATTGTGAATGTTTGAATGCATGTTTGAATATTTACAAGCTAAAAAATCTTTAGTTCCTTTGGAGAATGCATTGTCTTTTTGATACTGTAGATTTTATTTTGGTTAAGCAAGGATTGGTTTTGGAGAATTGGTCCATCTTGAAAACTATGTTATTTGCACAATTGATCTTAGGTTTAGATTAGATATCTCTCTTAAACCCTACATCTCCTTCCATTTCTTTGAAATATTGTTAGAGAAATATTCACAAAGCATCACCATAATTGCTATACTTGATGTATTTGAAGCTTCTAGCATTCAATTTTTAAGGCCCTTGTGATTACCAACATTTTCACATTTATCACTGAGTTGTTTGTTGCATTGTCAAGACCTGACATTAGAGACCTTGGAGTTATTTCTTGAGGCTTGCTAATAGATATTTACCATTGAAGAGAGATAGGATACTTGTATTTTGTATGAGTTGTTGCAATGCTAAAAAAACCATAAACAAGTAACATATCACTATTTTTATAACAATCAAAATTTCACATAATGTTGTCATTTGTCACTGACTGAAACTACCAAATATATCATGTTCAAACTATTTTCATAACTACCCTTGAATTCATCAAGATGCTTTTTCCTTCAGCAAACTAAACTACCTTTGATATATGGTCGACACATAGTACAAGTTGTGTGTAAACATTAAACAAAAGACACATATAAATGTGACATAAAACCCATGCTCCCAAGTCGACAACAAAAGAGAAAGACACGACCTATACAAAGACTTTTAATAAATCTGCTAAATGGTTTAAACCCCGTGCCCTAGCAGTGGATAACTCAACCACCAAACAACTATACATGGTGTGCCCTAGAATTAAGATCTGAAGACTCAAAAACCAATAAACCCTTTACATTACACAAAGTGTAAGCCCTTGAAGAAAGAACCCGAGGTCAAAACAAAAAATGACATTAATCAAAAATTCATATCCAAGTCAACATGATACAACGTTGTGCATAAGATAACAAACCCAAAGTATAAAAAATGTAACTCAAGTACAAGCACAAGAAACAACTATAACAACAATTTTTGAAAATAACATGAATGAGACAAATATAATTTCTAGTTTAACCAATAGCCAAGGAGAGAAATGAATCGAGTTACCAAAAAAACTCTTCATTGAAAGCTTTAACTGCATGAATAACCTCCAAACCATTTTCCTGTATAACCAGCCATCAAACCATTATTTTCCTCAATGTTTTCCTTCCTCCACCAAGCTTTTATACCGCCATGTTCACCGAGCTCTTCAAGCCCTAAATCGGCTACTAAAAACCATGTTTTATTATTTGCCAAATGATAACTTTTAGGGCTTTATTGTGTTGATATACTTCACAAACAAACATTCACTTAGAGTCGTTCATTATATCAATGTTACCACTTATAAATTGTTTCCCTTTGCAAGTCAAAACACATTATTGTGTCAATGTTTGACATTATTTTCATGAATATAATAAACCTCATAATATCCAATAATATATGTCGGTCCTCTTTGTGTATTTGCATGAAAGTAATCAAACACCAAAATGATCCAAGGCCCTTGTGTCAAGGTTAATCAAAAATCATAGTAACAATTGCTGCCTTTGTGAATAACATGGCATCCCATCAAATACCAATCAAATAAAACTAACCCTTCAATTTATGTCATCTCAATGTATGTATGCCAAGATAAACACTTGACATCAATGCCAAAAGAAATTTCAAGGGGTCAATAGATGAATTTGTATCATTGCCACAAGATCCCACTGAACCATGATACCAAGATACACATAGCATCATGATAAACAAACCCTAACTAAATATCTTTCATGGCCTCAACACGATAAAAAAACTCAACAAAAAGAGCTCCCAAATGGTAGAGCACAACCATGATCTCCAAAACTAAGAAGATACAACACTTCCAAACCATCATTACCAAAATCTCTCATTAAATAATGTAATAAATCTATCCATGATATTTTAATAACCATATCCTCAATGAAGATCAACCAAATGTCTTCACACAATCAAATAATTCAATTATAATTTTAGGATCTCCCAAAAGGCAATGTAAAACCATGATCCGAAAACCAAGAAGGTACACCACCAAAAATAATCGAGAATTAATCCAACAATATATATAATGTACTTGTATAAATAATCATGACATATCAAAGTCTCAAAGACAAAAGGAACATCCATCACACCATGATCGCCGCCAAATATACTAGCATAAAAATCACACTCTATCACACATGTTTGCATCACATAGTCAACAAGAAAAGGACCCACATCATGACTGTCGGTGATGGATAAGGGTCGTTGTTGTCACAATTCCCTAATCATTTAATCTTTTAATTTTCACCTAAGGGTGTCTAAAGTTGTTTGCAGTAAGAGTTGGATTGGTTTTGGGGGGTTTTTTGCTGGTCCGCTTTGTCAAGAGCAGTATGGTTTTGTTCCTTCTTTATCAGAAGTGTCCTTATGCTATTCTTCTAATTTCTTCCTTACTTAAACTTATTCTAAAACTTCTAAATGAAATAAATCATTCCAAACAGAAAATGTGCAGAGGTAAGTCTTATTCCAAGCTAGATCAAATTATTAGGAATGGATGTTTCAACTTAATCTATATTGCAAAAAAATGAGAATCTATATTAACTTGAATTCAAAATCTAACTAATCAACTTAATTGAAATCTAACTAATTCAAGAGTAAAATATTCCATTCCTCATACATCCAATCTGTCAAGTAATAATTCCTTCTTTGTGCATAATCCATTAGCAACATAACTACTTATCAACGATTAATTAACTATTTGATCTTCAATCTAATTAAGTGAAATTTAAACTAAGTTAAAAAAAATAAGATTATAATTCATCAATGCAGTAATGGAATGGAGATTACAATAATGTAATTCTTAATTCAAGATCTATTCTAACATTATGCTGGTGAAGATGAAAGATTAACTAACAAGAATAAATATGATCAATTAACTAACAAGATTACCTTCCTCCAGAAGAGCAGGCCTTTCTTTGCCTCTAGAGGGATCTAACAACAAAATTGGATCAAATTCTTCTTCTTATTTCCATCAAATTTGTCCAAAGAGGGGTGAAGTATAAATTTTTTCAACTAGGAATTGAAAAAAGAAATCTACTTTGAAATCAGAAACTAATACATTAACATTCTAACTATCTTGAGATTGGATATATATATCCTTCTCTTATTTGAAAAGTGAGAAATCTAATTAACTCCAGATTATTAAAGACATTCTGGAGTGCTTGAAGAACAATCATGAGAATCTTTTGATCATCTTCAGTTGGTGTCAAACAAAACTATAGAGGTGGAATGTATGTTGGCTAGAATTGTTGTTTAATTGACAAGTTGATCGAGGATGTTGAGTCATGATAGGTTAACCACCAATTTCATTTGAATATAAAAATGGCTAACACTTCATCTGATCCATAAATACTCTTCTAATCATGAGCTAAATATACATAATAATGAAACAATCATACGTTAAATTCCATTCAATCATGCATTCAAAGAAAATAAGCATTTTTATAAAAGCAATCATATTCTAAGTCTTCATGCATAATTAAGTCCATAAATGAAGTATATAAAAGATAATATCATCATTTTTTAAGCCAAATATAAAGTATCAAGCATAAAACTTATAAAATATATGAGGTCTCTACAAGCCCTCATCAACTAGGTAACAACATCTCTCCAATTCACAATGACAATAAAACTAATGAATCATGTGACCAAAATAAGACACAAAAATCAAAGTCTACATCAACAATGGAACATCTATGGATACAAAAAACCCACATATAAGTCATATATGAAACATGTAAGTATAGACAACCTACAACATTACACAACACGTAGATCTCATAATTCAACATACAAATTTAATATATTGATAATCATGTCAGATAAGGATAATCAAAGATGTATTTATAAATATCTAATGACTCAAATACCAAATCACCTTAGATTCAATTTGTGATAAACTCACAAAGTACCATAATCAAGAGGAACATAAAATAAATCAAACATAAATAACAACAAATAAATCACATTAAAACATCTCCAAAATTGATCCACTATATAGTGATATAAACAAGCTTTTTGTCGACTATGTATGCACAAGATATGACCTCTCCAAGTACGAAAAGAACTTCTAAATTTTAGCAAGAATTTCTCTATCAAAATAAAATATATATAGAAAAACCATTGATGTCGCAATGTAGTTATCAAAAATATCTTTCCAACAACAATAAGAAGTCAAAAATATGATATTGGAGGTGAAAGTTATGCCTCTTGGAAAAATATTTCCAATTTCACTAGTAGTGGTGGTTACATAGTGATAATTGGGTGGTTGGACAATGGAAGAGTGGTAGCTTTCCAATATTAGTGGTGCAATAGTGGTGGTGGTGGTGTTGGTGGGTATAATTGTAGAATCAAAATGTATTAAAAAAGGGTTTAATTTTCTTTTTTCGGTATATTTTAAATTATATAAACTATGGTTTAAAATTTTAAAACCCTATGAAGGGGGATGGGTTGTCATTCCCCAATAGACTAGGGGTCTAGGTTTGGGGCTAAGCTCCATTAGAACTCACCGACCAAGGACCAACTATCAGTGGATTGGGGAAGTCAACAACAACTACTACTCTAACAACAAAAATATTGTCTAGAATACAACATGTACAAGGTTATTGAATGGAGGAATCCAAATAGTTTTTGGTGTGAATAAATGTCTTGTAACTAGTTAATTCACTTACTAGGGAATTAGTGGACATATTCATATGTTAAGTTTACTTAAGATTATAATATTCCTTCTAGAAATATTAGTTATCATTTCTAGATCTTATCTTATCCTAGGTTGTTATGACTTAGTTGTCTCATGTGATAGGATTAAGACACTTGTCATGATATTATCTAATCCTATTCACCACCTTGCCTATATAAGTAAGGAATTGTATGTACATTGCCATATATTCAATGGTTGTAATATTTAGTGTGGTTATTATTTTGGCATTCTTGCATCCATAATAATAACATGATATTTCTACTATTTCTCTCTTGTGGAATTTATTTTGTCTTGCAAGGGATTCTAGGGTGTTGAGGAGTTCACCATAAACTCCTACATGGTATTAGAGCTTCAATGTTGCATACTTCTTCTCAAATATGAGGGACCAATCTTGGCATGAAATTTTTGTTGGGTGTGATTTGGGGTCTTGAGAACCTCACCATTGAATCCAAGGCATTAGACAAAGTCATATTTGGCTTTCATTTCATCAGAATCTAATATATTTTGTCATATTTGGCTTTCAGTTGCTAGATCCACGAGGTAGATAAATTTTTGAAGTAGTTTGGGTGAAAAATGACCTCGCCATTGCGTTTGAGAGGCCTAAGAACCTAATTATTGACTACCAAATCATCGAAATTTGACACTTTCAGTCAGATGGTGAGGTAAAAAAATTAGGTCGTACGGATCCGTATGTGGTTGTACAACATGGATTGGTGTCGGATCTATGCAGTGGGTGTACCAAGCAACATATTTTGTTATCGTATGGCATATTCTCCTTGTGCATCATCATTTTTCCTCTCTTATGTCATGTATTTGGTTGATGGTACGGGTTTGTTTTGACTAGCAATTTTTTTTTAACCTATGACCATACCATACAACCTGACATATTTATGGTCCCTATTGAATTTCCATACGACATACCCCCTGTCAAATCTTTGTCACAATTTTTTGTTTATAAATTATTGTTTTAACAAAACCTACGTTTGATTTTATTAGATACAGTGCTGGCAGTAGTACATTTCTTTATTGTTGGGCATTTTAATATTATAAATTTTATCATTAAAACTTTTTTTGGCACTAACCATACCCTTTTTGCATCCATTGGTTGTAGTCGTGGTCATAGGGGGTCTTTAGCCTTTGGGCCCACCGTAGCAGGCGGGCCCAACGGCCCTACCGTTGGGAGAGGTGGCTTTTTTAATTTTGCAAATCTTGCAACTGCAGTCACACGGTCGACCACATTTTAGCCCCCAAGGGGCTTAATTTTTTCACCTCGTTAGTCTATGAAGTGTCTCATCTAGGCTTTTTTTTTCTCATAAATTATGATCTAGATGGTAAAATTTTTGAAACAAAATATTTATGAAAGGTTGGAAATGTGTATTTTCCAATGGTATAGGTGAACTTTTAGAATTTTTTTGTTTGGTAGCATTTATTGCTAGTTGAAGTTAGATAATGTTTTATGGCTCCCAAGCTCATAATTTTTTTCCACAATCTTCGTTTTTTGTGATTCATGTGGCATTGGAAAGGTATTGAGGAGATCTACATTGTCATCCATGCACTTTTTTCTATTTCTATCCTAGGTTCGTCATTATTCCAGTTTTTACCCAAAGGGTATTTTGGAGATTACTTAGATGTTTTGACAGTTGGTAGGGTGCCATTTTGATCTTTGCACTTCATTTCAATTCTAGATCATTTTTCAATAAATTGTTGCCTCACATATTTCAGAGTTATGCGAGTTTGTAAGTTTTCTAATGTTCCTTGGAATTAGGTCTACTATTTCTTTATCATGATTCTAACCTGAGTCCTTGAGTGACTCTAATATGGTTTCTAGCAAACAAAATTATCTTTCCTTTTCTTTTCGAATTAAGGATTCCAATGTCACTCCACAAGTGTGCTTCTAGTGCTTCTTTTCAATAGGTTATCTCATTATGGAGAGTTGTATTGTCTCTCTTGTCATCCTTTGTGTGGATGGACATTGATTGAATTTATGATGGATATCATTATTGTATTTATATCTCTTTTAGGGAGGATTTTTGTCCCCACTTATTTTTCTCCTTTTCTCTATTTTTGAGAGATTGTATCTACATATGTACATGGGTACCTAACTTGGCCTTATAATCGAGACCCATATTTACATCATTTGCATAATAATCTTCTCCCTAAGTTACACTTAAAGGGGTGTTGGTGTGAATAAATGTCGTGTACCTACTTATTCACTTACTAGTAAATTAGGGGACATATTCACATGTTAAGTTTACTTAGGATTATAAGATTCCTCCTAGAATTCTTAGTTGTCATTTCTAGATCTTATCTTATCCTAGGTTGTTATGACTTAGTTATCTCATATGATAGGATTAAGACACTTGTCATTATCTTGTCTAATCCTATTCACCACCTTGTCTATATAAGCAAGGCATCATATGTGTATTGCCATATATTTAGTGTCGATCATATTTAGTGTGGCTGCTATTTTGGCATTCTTGCATCCCTAATCATAGCATGACATTTCTACCATTTCTCTCCTGTGGAAGTTGTTTTGTCTTGTAGGTGATTCTGGGGTGTTAAGGAGTTCACCATAAACTCCTACAATAGTGTCCATCATTCTTAGGTCCTTATGTCAAGCCTAAGGATTGATAAACTTATCTAGGATGGCTTGCTTATTCTTCCAAGTATGTGAGCATTCAAAAAATAGGTGGTTTATGGATTCTTCCTTTTTACACAAGGTGCATTTTTTGACCAAATAAAGTCCTCTAATTTTTAGATTATACAAAGTAAGAATTTTTCTTTGATAGATTTCCCACTAGAAGAAATTAATTTTTAAAATTAGATTGTGGTTCCATATTAGACCCCACTTGGTGTCAACCATTTAATTATTGATTAACATTTTGTGGCCAATATTGACTAAGTAGATACTCAGAGGATCAATACTCTAGATAAGTTCACACTACCTCTAAGACAACATAAAATTGAAATATTTAATTTTAGTAATAAAATTAGTAATAACTTCATTATCATTGATACCTATTAAGATGTTGGATGTTCTCTAGATTTTGGAATACCCATTGTGTAGCTAATAGTTATTGATTATACTTCCAAATCTTCCACTTCACTCCACCTTATTCTTGGCACAAGGGTGTGATAGTTAAAGGGGAACCTAGAAATCCAATGATCTTTCAAATTTTGAATTTATCACCATTCCACACCAACCACTTTGATCCCTTTCTTAGTATCTATCAAGAATTGACAATGTTGTTCCAAATATTAGAACAAGTAGGCAGATGGTGAGAAGATAAAAGAGTTGAGCCATCATGTCAACCAATGTACTTATCATTCATGATAATTCCCTAGTTGTTCCTATTATTCATAAGTTTCCATCCTATATTGGCTATTAGGGCCTTATTTATGTCTTTAAATTTTTGGATTCTAAGGTACCTAATAAAATTATGAAGGTAGACCTTATCCCAAGCAACTAGAGAGAACCTTTGTTTTCTTTTAGTTCTAAAAAAATGGAATTTTCTTGAATTTTCTCAAAATTTTCAGCCAAGAAGGGGAATTTTAAATGGAGAAAGGAGGTACATAAGAAAAATTTGTAGAGGAATTGATTAATTGTAGTTTCCTAGCTTGGTTGAGAAGGGATAATTTCAAAGCAACTAGATTTTCTAAATTTTATCAATGAGGCTATTCTAGGTATTATTTTTTATTAAGGGTAAAACAAGTTTTGAAGGGACCCAAAACCCTTTACAAGCAGGTTTTGATGGGACCCAAAATCCAATTCACAAGAAACATTTCCAAAGATAATACAAAGACAAACAACAACCAACCAACAATAGAAAATCTGCACAGTTAAGGTAGATCTAAGGCTAGGAAAGAAACAAGCACTATCCACACAACTAGATCAAAACATTACAAGTTCTCTCAAGAATAAAAATACCATAAAGTATCACCATCACTAATTTCAATCCCTACCTTTAATGGAGAAAGAAAAAAAATGAAGAATAAAGGGCAACAACAACTCCCAAACAAAAAAAAACCATAGAACCAAGATGAGAATCCTAGATCCCATCCACATTCTCTAGTTCCACCTTTTTAGGAGACAAGAGAATGAAACCAAAAGAAAGGTATTACCAACACCCAATCAAACTATCCATATTTCCAAGACTCTCCACCTCAATAGGAGAGTAAGAAGTCAGAGCAGAACATGGGGGTAGCAAGAACCCTTTTAGAACTACACCACACCCCTCTAGCCAAACCAGACTCCACCTCCATAGGAGAAAGCTCTGCCTCTAAAGGATGGGTTAGAAAAGGCCCCAGCTACAAACGAATGGATCTCTCAACCATATCCACCTTCTTCACCTCTAAAGGAAATAACTCCACCTCAATAGGAGTCAACATTTGAAGAATCAGTAAGAGATAAAATATGATAGAGAAAAGGGTAGCAACAATACTATGGCCTTAAAACCACTTGGGTTGTCAAAAAAAATAAGATTTTAAATATAGATCTCAAGACAACCCCCAGCCAACCCTTCTAGAATAAGACACTAGTATACCAAAGCCAAGAATAGGAGCCAACCAACTCCAAACCACCAACATAAAACCACCTCCCCTCATCAAAAAAAAGCTTCAATAAAATAAGCCGCCAAGTTGCTCCAAACATTCTAGAGAGGAAAACAGGTTCACTCTCACCCTTTCCATCAGAATTTTCACATACTTGATGAGAACCAAAACAAAAAATACCCTTGAAGAAGCAGCCCAAAACTCCACACAAACCCACAACACCAAGGCCAAGAGAGTCATAGTAACACAAAAGCAAAGAATGCTACCAAAAAGACAACCCTCAAGAAAGAACTTCCAAAAAGAAGGGTACAAAGACAACCAAAGAGCACCCATAACATTAATCTAGCCAAGGCAAGGATAGCACAACCCCTGAGGCTTCCAAACACTCCACAAGATGAGCTCCCATCGTACACCACACTAGCATCCAAATGAGCAACACCAGCCCACCAAGCAATGGGATCAACTACATAAGAAGAAAGACCATCACCAAACTTGATGAAACCCATCTTCACCCATGAACATAGAACAAAAACCGCCCACCAACATAAGTCAAAGCCCACACAAATCTCTAGCTAAAGAATATAGCCAAAATCCCTAGAGCTTCAATACCCATGGCTCTAATAGAACCAAATAATCCAAGGCTAGAAGTGCTACCATTCAACCACACCCCAAATCCTATGGTCATGTAAAACACCTCACCACAACAGGAAGAATATACCCACAATAGAGAAGCCACATCTAGTGTGACAAACACAATAGGTTGAGGTAAATACCCCTGAACCCTAACACTAATAGAATTCTCAAACCAAACCCGATGAGCTTCATCCCCTATATCAGCTTCATCTGAATTGACCTCATCTCCCTCTTCAAAATTTAAAAACCCACTTCCATTCTTCATCAATAAAAATATGGAATGCTATGCTAGGTATTGTTGATTTGTAATAGGGATATGATTATGTTGCAACCAAGGATGTTATCAATTATAGTTTCCAAGGGAGGGGATTTTTATTGAAGAAGAAGATCCCACTTTTTTTAGATTTATTTTTTATCCCAAGATGACCACATATTCTAGGAGTATTCTTTTCCAAAAAAAGTCTTTCCTAAGATTAATTGAATTTATGAGAATGGTGTTGTCCACAAATTGTTTGTGTGAGTTAGGGTTCAATACAAAGGTAGGACAAAATCCTTTTGATATAGACCTTGTCGATATTTATAACTTCTTCCTAAATGATTAAAAGGTAGGGAGAGAGGGGTTCTACCTATATTAAGCCACCTTTGACAAAAAATGGCCACTCATGTATCAATTAATAATTATATAAAATATAGGAGTGGTGTAACAAAATTTTAAGAGATTTAAAATCTTACCTTGAAAATAAATTTTTATAAGAACCTTTGTTAGGAAGTCATATGTAACTTTATCATAGGCATTAGAAATGTCAAGTTTTAGTGGCACACACTATTTTTTACTCTTGTCCAAGAGTGAAGAGTTTCATGGATAGAGATGGCATCATCTAGTATTTTTCTCCCTAGTAAAAATTCATTTTGATTAGGTTGGATACTATTGTCTAAGAAAGGTTGAATCCTTAACACTAAATTTTTGGCCAAAAAATTATAAATAGTCTTACATAGGATTATAGCCCATTTTTCAGCCCCTATCTTCTTAGAGATGAGAAATATAAAGGTTTTATTTATTTATTTTTAGAATATCCATAAAGTAAAAAATCTTAGAGACCTTTAATGAAATCTGAACCCATAATTTCCTAGTATAATTTGAAGAAGGTGGGGGAAACCATCAAGACCTAAAGGTTTATATAGGTGAAAGGAGATAACATGTCTGACATCATCATCAATAACATCCCTTCCTAAATATTCCAAATTAGTAGTAAAAATAACCTTGAGAATCACTTCTAGAAGTTTCTCCTTCAAGCTTTGGTCTCTCGCAAGGTTATTGTTGAGGAGAATTTAAAATAACCTCACTCCCTTAGCCTAAATATCATTTTGTTATATGAGTTCAATACCATCATTCATGACTATTTTATATATTCTAATTTTTTTTATGCTTGAGGATCAACATATGGAAGAACTTTATGTTAGGATCTCCTATTTTGAGCCACTAAATTTTATATTCTTTTTTGAAAAATATTTTCTCTTTTTTAATGCTATAATGAAGATTTCTTAAGTCCATTTTCTACAGTATAGATTTCATCATTTTATCCCTTTTTGTCCATTTATTTTTGAATATATAGTAGCATGTATTCCTCCTTTTTTGTTTAAAAATGTTCCCAAAATAATTCATATTCAACTCCTTTATATTTTAAAACATTTTTAATTATGCATATTAGCTGGTATAGTGTAGTCCCTCTCACTTCTATGCTCCACCATTTTATAATGAGGTTTTCCATCTCTGAATTTTGAGTGGACACATTATCTTAAAATTTGTAATGCCCCATCATGGAATCCAGGGAACATCATGTCATTAACGCTAAACAGCCGGATAATTTTATTTTTTAAACATTTAATAACGTGTGATTAACAACTAACATGAATGTTCTCGAGTCCCACAACTACGCTACTAAAGTAAATAAACATCATAATACATCAAGAACTATATATATATATATATATATATATATATATATATATATATATATATATATATATATATATCAAACATGTGAATAGTCATATCCAGATACATTGCATCGAGAGTTACATTACAAGATCATATACAATAAGTGAGATTGTGAAAAATCTTGATACATCAATAGTAACAACACAATGAAACCTCATGTAACATCATGAGTGTGTACAATGAAGAATAAGATCTAGAATAGATGACGACCAAGTCCATGAGCTCGTTCGATGAACAACTCCATGAACGATGTGTATCCAGGATCCTACCAAGAACAAGCATGTCTCGAACAATATCACCTACAGGGGACCCAATGGAAGATGTGGCACGTTCCTCCCAACCGTGTGGAACTCGAAAGCCCACCCCCCGTGCTTGGAGATAGAACATGTCCTCAAATCAAAACAAACAACAAGAGAAACATCACACAGTACATGGCCGACATACGTGACATCACAATGATAAGATAACTGACATACTGCCAGAGGCAACTCACAATCACAAGTAACTCAACACATGAGAACTAACAATTATACAAGGACAAGAGTGTCATCACATAAATGTAATAGGTTACCCTGGATAGCCTTCCTAGGTTACCGGCCCTCTACCAGAGTTACCCTGGCAACCTCTAACGACTTCCAGCCCCTATACGAACTTATGTGGCTTAGAATCACTTCTCGAGAAGACAAAGTGTTTGTGTTTCCATTACAGGCCTTCTCAACCCACTTTAACCTAAACAAGCGTTAAAGTCCAAGGTGAGGCAAACATTATTTGAATGGTTAAATTTAACTACCCAAACCCCTAAATATTATTAAGGCTATCACTTGGTTACCAACTTTCGATAATTTACCCATGCAACCACTTTCGGGTCCGGCCCCTAATGGAAGCCACTCCTCCTAGGGTACAACTTCTCAAAAAGACTAAATCAATAAATCCAACACACATGTAACTGAAAACTCCTTTACAAAAGGACTCATAGTCATTGGAACTAAATCATAACATTATATATCTCAAAAAGAATCACAAAACATGCATGGCCAAAACTTCCACAAACAACGCACTTCCATATCATGGAATACAAATACATATATTGAATAAAATCACAAGAACACTGAACGTGCAACATAAATCATGAATCAAAACAAAACCTCTAGTTAGCGCCTCTGGAAGACAATATACTAAACACCATACTTCAAAACATGAAGTGAGAATAGACCCTAGATAGAGATACCATTTAGATATAATTACAAGTTTTCATTCAAAGTTTCCTAACATACAAGTCTTATTCAATACATTTAAGTTCATTGAAAAAGAAGACAATAAATCCTTCAATAAAAAGAATGGTATTTTAATTCACTTCCTAACATATGATGATACGAAGAAATCATACCCTAATATCCAAACATATAAATTCTTGCAATAAATAAGTCAAATCATCCATCTAATCCGAATATTGCATTTATATTTAGATTAATAGTCCACTTCATTTTTAATGCATTTTAAATAATAAACCATTTCACAAATCGATGTATTTAAAATTAAAATGATAAGACATTTATAATTTGAAATTAAGAATCTTTTCATAAATTGAATTAACAAAATATATATATATATATACGCTTTACAATCTAAATGCCCTTACTTTCAATATAGGAAAGATTTAACATTAATTACTTATTTATTTATACTCATTGCATTTACTAAAGACATTTCTTCACTATATATTAACAATACCTATGTTTAACAAGCTAAATTCCATCTCTCAAAGTATAAGGTGGAATTAACATTAAATTCATAATTCCTAATGTCATTCTTTAAATGTGATAATGAATAGAATAATGGCAATATGTATATAAATATTTTAATAGATATTACAGTCAAATCCTACTTACTTGGCGATCTAAACTTAAGAAACCATATTCATGCGAACAACATTTAAAGAGTCAGTGGGGATACGTTACGCATGCGAGTAGAAACACTACGCGGACACATCACACTATTCACCTGTTAACTATCAACAATAGCCTATGGAACGTGGCATTACTGAATGTTACATGCACAATGGGACAGATAAGAATATCCATAACATCAATAACTTACAATCTCATAACTTATAAAATAACGACTGTAGCATCTATGAATGCTTTCATGCATGAAAGAATGGTAAAGATCAACATAAACAGAAGAGGGACTTAACTCGCATCTGCTCAATAAAGATGAGATCAAAGGAGATGATGAAGATAGAGCAAAATAAAAACACCCTATCGATGCATGCGTATACATTCAAAATTTAAATACACAGCCGCACTCAAGGTAAACATGAATATAAGCAGTTCACAGATAAGGCATATAATACGAGTAAGTTTTACAGAAAGACAATCACTATAGCGTAATTCTACATACCTAGCCGCCAGGAGGTAAAGGAAAACATCACTTACCAACATAGCATGCAGTGACATAAGTAGGAAACATACAAGTCACGCATTCTAAATAAGGGAAAAGATAAGAAAGGGATTATTGCAACGATTCTACCGAAGCTAGAGAAGAAGTGTAAATGATAAAGCAGAGTTTGTCAGCAAGTTGAAATGACCATACAACCCAGCCATTAAAGAGAAACAATCAAAACCGTCAGTGTCTGACCATGCACTAAACCATGTGCAGGATAAAGTTCAACAAAATGGCCTATGCAACAAGCGACAATAATAAGTAATGAGATAAGACTACGCATGACCAACATAATTTATTTCACTCACGGGAGCTCATGAGACTACAAGATATTTCAGTCGAATGAACTATGTAATAGACATGTAAAAATATATACTATTAAATAGGTGAACCTAAGAGTCTAAGCAGTCGATAGCATAAGCAACTCATCACCAGATATCTACAGAATGAAGAAATATTTTTAGGATACCGATTGAAAGATGGCCAAAATTTACTATGAAATGATAAAAATACAAAAGACAATGGTGTGCAGCATCAAAGGAGAACTTCTGACAAACATAAATCCATGAGTGGAGGTAATAGACGTCTATGGCAGAGCCACAACTTACGCCTTATGATAGGTGACGTCTAAAAGAAATCATCAGATCTATTAAGTCTGATCACTGGCCGTGATAGAGAGAGAAAGGTCAAGATACCAGTGAAAACAAAAAGCATTCTAGTCTACATAGTCGCACCCAATCATAACATGCAAGCCGATACAAGGAAAAAAACAGAGAGCTCAAAAAACTTAAACCACACCAACTAAAAGAAATACAAGTTGCATGCAGATCGACGAACCTATGTATTTACCTGATGTAGAAGGTTTTTCCTACGCGGTAATGTCAATTCATGAACATCACAGGCAACAACCAAAAATCTCCAAGCGACAGATAATCATAGCAATATCTTTTTTTTTAAGCTCGGAACCAACGGAGAACCAAAAACTAGGGAGAAAAGCCTTTGAACAGTAATCGCAAACAAGTCTAAGCAACCAAAAAGATACGTAGAAAACTCAACACGCAGAGAGGAACAATTAATTTTCTAGACAATTCTTGTATTCTAAGAAGAACTATGATTTTATTAAAATAATTTTGCAAACAGAGGTATCCAAGAGAATACACAAAATTTATTTTATGATCTTTCCCAAATTATTCTTTTCTCTATAAGATTTTCTCTTTGAATTTAATAAAATTAACCCTTCACAGTTTCATTTTCAATCTTGTGTAGGTTTTAATTCGAGAATTCAAGCATGCATGACTAAAATTCAGCAATATCCATTATAAGTTTAAATTCACACAAACAAGAATCAAAACCAAAGAAGAAAACCTGAAACTCTTTCCGGATTCGAGCAATGGTTAAGCGTAAACTCCAAAAATTCAATCCACAAAACATTCACAGCTTGAATACAGCCTTCAATGAACAATTTTCATCTTTTTTCCAACCGAAACCCTAGAAGAATGCAAAAACAACCTTTTTCCCATGAAAACATCAAATTTTCCTCTCTTGAAAACCAAATTGCCGTCCAAATAAATACAATTCACCCACTCAACTTTCAGATTGCATGCAAATAAATCAGCCAGTTTCAACTTTTCAGACATCCAGTTCAAAACACAGAAGATATTTTGCAACTTAAAGTCACAACTAACTATTTTTGTTTTTGAAAATGTCTAAATTGCACAAACAAATCAATTACAACTAATTAATCCTTCACAATTAATATATTTTAATATTTCACAAATAATTCCTCAATAATCTAAAAATAACCTTTTAAATTTAAACATTGCAATTAATCATTAATCAACATTACCATCATTTTAAATCATTAAATAATCTAAACATAACATTATAAAACATGACATGAAAACAACGAAGAATACGACAAATGAACGACAAGACATAAAGGTGACAAAATGATACTCGTTCTTTCCAGAATGAAGGTTCATGACAGAGGAAAAGTATATCTCCCTTCAATGATTCCATTGGGCCATGGCACGCTCAGACCTAATGAAGTAGGTGGAGTCGATGCTTGTACCTAAAAGCTGCATCACATTGTACGATCAATCGAAATAAAATATATATATAACAGAAGACACACCATGAAGAAGAATCGTGGCGTAGCAAGGCACTCATGGATGAGTACTGCTAAACTGTCTCCTTCACTGAACTGATGTAAGACATAGCATCTAAATCAATCACATCATAGTACCATCATTACAGAACATCATAAGGTAAAGTGTATCATCTACTAAGTTTCACAAATGATCATGTAATCCATGGCATAATACATCTAGTAACATAGTCTCAAGCAACTAACTACAAACATCAACTCAAAACAACTAAAATAGAAACATCATCAGGAGGGTCACTACAAAATTGAAAGGTTGATTACCTTTTTTGAAACCCGTGTACAAATTCAACGATAGAGGGTTATGATCGAATCCTATTTTGACCAAGGCCTTGAGGCTACATTTTTCCACTATGTTTTAGTTCAAAGAGATTAAGAATATATCCAATTTGATTTAGATGGGGTTTTTTCCAACTCTTTTTTGTATTGGTTTTTAGTGTCAAAAATTGCACCCTATGTTAATTTTGCAATTACTTATTGCACCTGGTGCATTTATGAAAAAATTTATAATTAAAATTTTACAACTATGATCTCATGAATAGAAATGAGGAAGTGTTATTAGTCTATGGTTTGAATTTAAAAATAAATTGTATAGATGAAATTTTGATGCATAGACATCTACGTGGTGCACAAATATCCCGATAAAGTTTGAGATGCAAATGGGAATATCTTGTGCAGTTTAGTTGTGATGCATGTCACAGTGCCCAAATACAATTATAATAGATATTCTCACCCAACTCAAGAACAAAACTTTCTTTTATTCCTCATTTTTGACAAGTTGTTGAGGAGCTCTCTCTCTCTCTTACGAAACTCTATTGAAATACTCTCACATCTTAGAAATCTAAAGCAACAAAGACTCCTCTTTCTTATAATATTATTATGTTTATCATTGAGAGAGAGGGGCCATAGTTGTTGGTAATGTTCTCTTTCTTGTCATTCAAAAATCCCGTCTATTGATATATTTATTTGATCTCATTTAGTGTCTTTTAATCATGATAGGGGCTCTCCTCCATAGTAGGGTTTGTTTCTATCACTCATCTATTTTAATTTTTATGTCTTCCAATCTTGTATGGCTATATATGGAGGTGGAAAAACCAAAGTGAGGGTTTGACTAAGGAAAACCCTACACATCTCTAACAATTTTTCTCGTCTCCATGTGTACAGGTGATGAACAGGTTCAGTGAGCAAAGGACTTTATTTTGGAAATTTATGGGCTCTATCCATATAGACGACTATGCAACTATATAGACATCCTCACAATGTCCTGGTGTCCAAGGTCGAGAATTCACCCATCTGGTATTATACTCTATGTATTTCTAGATTTTTATTTATGTGAACTAAACATTTTTCAACTCGTATCTACAAGTTATTTGACATTTTTAGTTATATCTATTATTAAGCATAACTTAAATTTAGTTTTAAATATCTCTATTTCTAGTTCACTTGAGTTGTCTCAATTGAGATATTTGAGATTTATGTTTTCCTCAAGATCCTGTTGTCTTATGAGTAGAAAATCCCCTCCTCGACATGGGTGAAAGAGGAATATTTTAAGTCAATATTGGTAAGGCTTCATTTATTTAGGAAGTTGGAAAAATCACCTATGTTTTCAATAAAATTTAGGGTTCCTCCCATTTTTTGATGGGTAAAGTGAAGTATTGAAATGCCCCACAACTATCCATTTACTATTATAAAAGTTTCATTTGACTAGATCATCCCATAACCACAATATTACGTTTGGTGTTAGGAGCATAGTTGTTAGAGAGGATCTAGATACACTAGTTACTTTTTTCTTAAATATAATGTTTAAGAAATTTTTGAGTAGATGAGAGGGTACCTTCTACTAGATCAAGGTTCCAAATAGTGAATATTCCTCCTAAATAACCTTCTACTTTTATAGCCTGAAAGATGTCCATTGGAAAAATATTTAGGCTAATAACACAAAATGAACTCAATGACATTTCAAATGGATTTTTGGAGTAAGAGAATGTCTGGTTTGATATCCTTAAGAAAAAAATTTAGATACATTTTTTTGTGAAGGTTGTTAAAATATTTTATATTCTAGTACTTGATTAACAATTTTCCCCCTCCTAGAGCATGTCAACTCTAGAGTTGATTATTTCCCAATAGACATATTCTTAATTGTTTATTTTTCTCTAAAATCCTAGTTAGATATTTTCCTAGGCTTAAAGTATTTTCCCACATTAGCTATTCTCCTTAGATCCTTGTCTTATAAATAAAATTCCCCCTACCAACAATTGATGTGGAGGAGGAATCCATCAAGGAGGCCTATGATCAGATGACCTCAAACTTTGGAAGAGTAGATAGAATCTTGGGAACTTTTCCTATCACTTTCGAGAGGGATAGGGGGCCTTAGTTGGGGGATTAATTTAGGGTAAGATAAGGTAGAATCCTCACAAAAAATCTACTCCACCACTACTGTGATTGTAATATTATATTGATCTAGAGATTTAGGAGCCTCCAAATTTGAAATGAGGGGGATTTCACCATCTTCTAGGGTGTTCTTAGGGGTGATAAAAGGATCAAAACCTAAATTTTTGGCTATCTCCTCAAGTATTATTCTTCTTTTGTTAGGATTATGTGATTTATTTTCTCCTTTCCTTTAATGGGATATATATTTATCAAGTCATAAATCCATGGATAATTTTGGAAAAATAAGGTCAATTTTTCATATTGAATACCTCAGGTCCATTTTTCCAGTTTAGAATCCAATATAATGTAGTTTGGGAGAGATTTTTGAACCTCCAAATTCACATAACGCTATGCAAATACCATGTAGGTTTTGTTCTTGGTGACATTATCTAGCCTTAAAAAATGGCCAAAATTTTGGAAATACCATCAATTATCTTCTTATCCTAGTATTCTATAGATAGGGTAGGGAACCAAAACTAGGTAGGGGCCATTATAGAGAGATCAACATTATGGTCAAATTCAATATTCCACTTGCAAAGTGATATATTAGAATTAACAAGGAACCAAGGGCTACTCACTAAGATATTCATGTAGTATTCCCTAAGAGAAAAAATAAGTGAAAGTGGCCTTTAGGTAGGGCACATGCTTGCAAACAAACTTTAATTTTTACTTAGCATTGGTCCACTTACAGAAAATTTCAATATTGGGCTTGTTCCAAATAATTTTCCCTGGTAAGATACAAACTATCCCTAAAATCAACTTGATGATGGTACTTGTCAAATATCTTCAAGTATACACCACTAGTAATGCATTTAGAGGCAAGATAAAATGAGGCATTCAAAAAGGTTTGGCCATCTTTTCAAAGAACATGACCCTTTCAGGTCATCTTATTTGTGGAATAATCATCCCAAGGACATAGGGGAAGAACCACATGGGGGTACCCAACCTCCATGGTCATATGAGCCAACAACATAGGTTTCTCACTCAAAACCATATGAAAGAATTTACAAAAAAATTGATGTGAATATTTGGAATTTTGTTTGTTGACTCTATTATTTATTAATGTTCATTAGCACAGTTTAGTAATTATTAGAAAATATTGTGTACTTTGAATATACACTTGAATGTTATTTGTGGGTATTAAAATTATCTTAACATTCAAATGTCTATATTAAATTTTTTAAACAATAATATAGTTGCATCATTTTAATTTTTCTTGAACATTTATATATGTTAAAAAATTTAAATTAGAAAATCAATTATTGATTGCATGTTAAATAGTATAAGCATCTAGAGTTGGATTTACAAATTAGAGTATATAAAATTCAATTACATCATATAATTATATTGTATAAGACCATATTTTTTTTCTCTCCTAGATTATTTTATTTTCTTGGCTCATTAATAATTTAAAGTTTAAACATGTTTTTAGTGAATGATAATATAGGGAATATCATATACATATTACATATATATTAGTTGCATTCATCTAGAAAAATGGCTTTATTATTGCAAACAATCTAGTTTTAATTATTATATTTCTTAGCATTAACAAATATATTAAGCATAAAAAATAAGAATGCTAGAAAAAATAGAAAACAAAAAAAATAGTTATTCATTATCATTGTATCCTCTCACATCATATGCCCTAGGATCTTATTGAACATCATTGAGGAGATATGAGAATAGGGCATTAATCCTCCCTTTTTGTTCTCCTTCTTGAGTAAAATTAATTAGAGAGTATCTAAGAACCTCTACACCATAGTCAATATTGAGTCTTACACCTCCACCTCAGTGTATATTTAGGTACTTTCAAGCCATGCTTCTCATCACTAAATTTATACTACCTCACAAATAGATGTAATCGAGAAATCCACCCATTCATCCTTAAGGACCTATATCAAACTATCTCATTACATGGCCATAATTGGATCCTCCATAAGACACCACAAGGATTGAATAATGTCATTGACTCATCTATAGTTCCCTCATCCAGTTGCCCCAAGTGACTTATTGATTAGGACCCCAATAGTTGACTTTATTTGACCATGTGATGTTGTGAATATATTAAATCCACCTAATGAACCCTAATTCTCTGTATTTGAATAAGATGTGACATTTTCTAAGATAAATACATTGGCCGAATATGATTTACACTTGACATTTCTTCTTGATAAATTTTTTAATGTTGTCCCAAAGCCCTAGTTTACATCCACTTTTGGATATCTATGTAGGAATTTACAAATTCATTTAGCATCATCCAAGAATTAATATAGTGTAGGATATCTCTCAAGATATTTTGAACATATACAAAATATCCTATACTATTATTGTGCATTCTCCTTTCCATTTTGAGTGAATTAATGATTTCTTGGTCATATTTTTTGAGGATTTGACCTTCATAGTTTCATTGCTTTACTAGCTTGCCACCAATATCTTTGGTGTTCTTCTAAATATTATTAAATGAGATTATTAGTTTAAAATTCTAATATAAATGAAATGGGATTATCGTTTTTGTCATTAGTTATGTATTCCAAGTCTTGGTTGATGCTTCCATGTTGATTTGTACTTGTTTAGGTGCTTAGAATATCTGCACTCATATTAAAGCTATATTATTTTCTCGACACCCTTGGAGATATTATAGATTCTTCAAAGTGTGAGTACTTATATCATTATTTTGACAATTAACTTCAAGTATAGGTCCAACAAGATGGATCTTATGCACCATGAGATCTATGAGCCACTCCAAGATAATGGTGAATCCCTTTTCCCTAGACAAGAGAGTTTCATGCAACTATTGATTCTTGTGCTAGGATATTGACTCTTTATGACTAGGCATAATTTTGTCTAGAGAAGATAAAATATGGCCTTCCATCTTGGATTCTTGCATCATTTTTCATTCTTCACCTATGACTATAATAGTGTATATGGAATCTTGGATGCTATGATTTATTTGTTATATTATAATTGGTGCTGATTTTTTTTAATCTTTGGTACAAATGATTCAAGTTTCTCCTAGTTTACACTCAAAGGACAATCCATACCATGTCTAACTGATAATAATCACCCAAATATTCTTATAAATTATAAATTTTCAATGAATATTGTAAGTTGAGATGCATAAAATCATCACATTTAGACATGATATTAGTGGAAATATTAGTGCTATTCAATCATAGAATATGATAAACATATAAGAATACTACTTATATAAAAAGATTGAGAATTAGATTTTTATGATAAAAATGGTTGAAACATATTCCCTAATTTTCTTAGACTATACAAGAGGTGATATGAGATATTTGGAGCATGTTGATATGTTGATCATTGCCTTGAGTGCTTGACTCATTGCATTTGGACTGCCAAGTTTTACTATTATACAAGGTGTACAATTATAATATTTTTAGGTGAAGGTAACTAATTGACAACCACATATATGGTGATGTGTCCAGCATGTATGATCATGCAGTATGTGTGGATGGAAAACTACCAAGCTAAAAACTCATATGGAATGAATACATGTGATGCCAAATGTTTGTCATGTGTTTGATGTGTATGGTACTAAATATCATCCCCATATGGAGCCATTTCCTATGGAATTATGCATGCTAAGTGTTGTGTATGTATGGTGGTGTTTCTTATGGAAGAGCTAATTCCACATGTTACACAGTGATGGTCTAATACTAAGTTATAAAAGGTAAAGAATGTGCAATAGCACATAATATAAAAATTCATATATCATTGTGTAAAGAGGGAATCGAGTAAGCAATAAGATCAAATATTAATGAATTGAAACTAATCTAATTCAAAACAAAGATCATGATTCATACCCATTACTCATGAAATGAAACTACGAAGAAATGAATTCAAGAAAGCAATTGAAACAAAATAATATGAAATTAATTTAAAACTGTAGTGTTACCATCTCGTCACTCATGTTGAAGTGTATTCACAAATATGTTGGATTGTTCGTTGTATCAATGTGAAGCCTCCATTTATATGTTGCAAAAGCTTCAAATTTGTGTGTGTGTTGATCAAAGATGTGTGTAAAGCTTGACAAAAGATTGATTACAATTTCAGCATTACTTCATCATGCAAAAGATGTAAATTCTCTTATCTTTTTTGAGGAAGAATATGATTGCTATATAGATTTTGTGTTTCAAGATGAACGATCAAGATCGCGTAGTAGAATATCCTAATCAACGGTTCAAAACTGTTGAGAGGAATTAGATGAGAAGAATTAGTGGATTTTGATTACGTAATCAGTGTGATTGAAGAAATCAATTTGAGTGTTTAGTGGAATTGAGGAAATAGATTGAGCCTTTAGTGAGATTTGAAGAATAAATGAATCAATCAAAAATAGATGGATTAGTCAGCCAATCAGATCAAGCAATCGAGGGATTGTAATTTGCTCCATCATGAAAGTGGGTGGGGATAATTAATTAATTGATTTAATTAATTAATCTTTTTGGAGTTGAACATGCAAATCATGTTTGACTTTTGTAAACAAAGTTGTATTTTTTTTATTTGACCTTTTGGATGATGTTTTGAATAATTTATTCAATTATCCATTTTTAGGGGAAAGTGATTTAATTAAACTATTAAGAATTAATAATTTAATTGATTTAGCGGAATAGGGTAAATTAGCGATATAATTAAATAATTGATGTTATTTAATTAATCAAGAGGAATAAAGATAGATTAGGACTTTATTAAATAGATGAAATTTATTTAATTAGTCAAAAAATGATGAAAAGTGAATTAATTAAATAATGTAATATTATTCAATTAATAGAGGAATTTAGTTTTTGATGATTTTGATGTGAAATGCAGTGATATTAAGTGATAATGATGTCGATGATGAGAAAATTTCATTTAGAATGCGTGATAAGCGTTAGGTCATTTTTATATGTCTACATTTTGCCCCTCTTTGAGAAAAAGTACCAATTTCTTTGTTTCAAAGAATTCAATGTTAAGATCAAGATTTGAAAAAATTTATATGCCCCACTATGCACTAATGGTCAGTGGAATGATGGTAGGACTCTGGGCTACCCCCTAGAGAGGTTGCCCAAAAAAATATTTTTTGGGTCAAGCTCGCGAGACTATTTTATTTCAGTTTAGTTGTGTAGAGGACAACAAATTAAGCTTATAGGAATCTCATTGATAGTTCAGATGTTCCCGAGAACTCCTAATGTCAACCTAGGAAGGTTTCCTAGGTAAAAAATTAGGGTTTTGGGGGTTAAAATAGGTAATTAGGGTTTAATTCTCCTCATTTGCATTTTGAGCCTATAAAAAATTAGTGCCTCTGGATTTCATGATTTGTCAATTGTTGAGGAGCTATGGTGAGGATTCAAGGAGCCCCACATCACATTGATATGGTTTGTGAGCTCGGACGGCCTCCAGGTGTCAGTGCCCCAGTATGTACCCTTTCCTTTCTTATTTTTGACTTTCCGTTTTTATGTAATTAATGCATGAAGTCAAAGTAGTCGATAGCGGTAATCTTGTGTTTTTCACACATTTGAGTCATTTTTGTCACTTGTACTATTTATATCCAGCCTGCTATTGTATTCTCTGCTCACACTTGACATATATTTTTTCTATTGACATAGTTGTTCACCTTTGTTTTTGCTCTTGCCTAAAATTTTTGCTTCTGAATTTTTGTTGTGTTTTGTCCGCCCTTGTGATAAAAGTTCGCTTTTGAGAGATATATCCACTTTTGATATTTTTCGCTTTTGACTTTCTTTTTCACTTTCAACAAAAAAGTAACCGCTTTCGATTATTTTTAATGCTTTTGCAAAAAAAATTTAACTGCTTTTGACAAAAAGTTTTTTGCTTATGCTATTTTTGTAATTTTTTAGTCAGTTTGTTTGCAATGTGAGGTTTGTTTTGTGTTTTCATAGCAAATTGTTAATATCGTGGGTTGAATGGTTGAAGGTGGTTCTAAAACTGCTTATTTCAAGAGTGATAACTACGTGCATTGTTTGATTTGATTGTTGATTTCTAAGAGCTGGAGCAAGATGTTATAGGTATTGTGGGGTTGTGACACATATGTTACATGCGGACCATTAGATGCCATAGAGGTATGATGACTGCCCTCGTGGAGTGATGGCATTCTCGGACATCATCCTTTTACTTACCTACTAGGGATGCTTCTATCACCTTGGAGGATGTATGGAGGATCCTTTGTGTACCTATTCATGAAGAGCTTGTTACCTATTTCGTATGACGGGGTACGCATACTATGTGTTGAGTACTTGGCGTTAGGCATCTTCAAGTTCATGAGTCTGAGATAGACCTATCTAAGTTTGTCACCAGTATGGATCCAATTTCACTTGTTCTATGTGGTTTTTTCTCAGGGCTCATTATTCCTAATTGATGGGGTGGGCAATTTCCCGTTGGTTGGGATGTGTACATCGAGCAGATATTCAAGCATGGCACTATATATGCATGGGGCCCATGTATCCTCACTCACTTATACAAAGACATGCATGAGGTTTCCTACTCTGGAGGTAGTTCTATTTCATCTGGTGTTACTTTACTTCATGTATGGGCCTTGGAGCACATCCCAGTTACAGGCCTGATGGAATTTTGGATCAGGATCTAGAGGATTTGTATTCTTATAGATATGGCGACTTTTTGCATTACACTTGGCCTGGATAGCTTCCTTATTGGCATCGTGTTATACATGATATGTCTAGTTTTGTGTGGAGGCCATATTTGGATTGTGAGGCATGGCACGATGATCAGGAGCAGTTTCCATTTTGTAGACAAACATGATGCCTTATTGGTCGTGTATGTTCCTTGTTAGAGAGATATCTTCTTGATCATGTCTATCACTAGTTCGACAAGAGATAGGGTCGGTTTGTGGATGCTTATGAGGCTCATTTCAGTAGGACTACTAGAGAGGTTCGGGTATGGGGGTTGCAAGTAGATTGAGATGCAGCTATCATGGAGTTTATAGCACTTGTTCCATTCGAGTGGGGGTGGTCAGTTGGACAGGTGAATCTTGGGACCACACCGTACTATGATTAGTGATGGGCTCGTAAGTTGCCTCTTAGGTTTACAGATCCTGTTGGTGTGATGATCGTTGGAAGAGTAGGGATTATTGGTCATCATGGTGAGTGACATCATGTTTAGAGTGTCGTTGAGTAGTTGGATAGAGCCAAACAGGATGGTCAATAGGATGAACATGATGATCCTATGTAGCAAGATCAGAAATAGGTTTTGGCTCCTCCTCCAGCACCTAGATATGGAGTAGTGCAATTAGCGTAGATTATAGCTACTAAAGATGTATAGGTAGTGTGGTGACAGGTCAAAGAGGCTTAGATTTTCACCTTGACAATAGAGAGGGATGGCTTAAGGGCAGAGCGAGACACTAAGAGCAGGTGATGTCATGTTGCGGAGGCCCAGGTATAGGTGATTACAGTTGAGAGGGTTACCCTCAAAGCAGAGCACGATGCCCTATGATCAGGGTGAGATCAGTACATGAGAGAGGCTACATATTATTAGACTTTGTATGATGCCTTTGTACCTAGAGCTCAGTGGCAGCTACATTTCAGAGAGCCTAGTACTGCTATGGGTGTTGAGTTAGGTGGGAATTTAGTTAGACATCTTGATCAGCCATGTCCCTCTCCCCATCACAACTAGGGTCCTAAGAGGTCTCCTCCTCTAGTCAGGCAGTAGGATATTTTTACTTGATCTTTATGATGTTTTATTATTTCAGAGACATTGTTGTAGACATGATTTCGTATATACATTCATTAGCCCAGCTGAGGCCTCGTGTATATGTATTGTGATATCACAAATGTTTATATGATGATCTACCATGATATTCTCATTTTTGATGATGATATATATGAGGTATACATGTTTTGATTTGGCTTCATTATGTGTTATGTGATGATTATGGATGATAATGTATGATTTATACATGCTTTTCATATGTTTCTGATGTATGCATATGATGTGGATGGATGGATGATCAATATATCTATATGATATATGATGTTTTATTGTGTATATGATGGATGTTGATTTACGATGGATATTGACTATACATGATACTTGATGTTTTTATTTCTTTATTATCATGATATGTATTGACAACATTGTAGATGTAGGATGGATGTGGTACTAATGATATTTTGATGCAATATTGATGTTAGTTAGAAGAAATTTTGGATGATGGATATAAATTTGATGTTGTTAGTTACTGATGAGTTTCCTTTTTCTTTTCATAAAGGCTTCGTATCTTTAACAATCCTTTTTGACGTAGCAAACAGACATGATGCACCAGGGTATTAATAACCAAGGTGTATTTGTATCCATTGCATGGACTTTGACTCAACATACAAAGAATATTCTTGCTCATACCTAACATACAAAAACCTTGTTAGGATATATGGTGGGGTTGTGTTAAAAAATTTCAAACCAGTTACACAGAGAGGCATGAAATACCTAACATGCAACAGCTACACAAATCAATTCAAAACAACTTCCATACATCCAACAAGGCATGTATTCACCATGATAGTATCACAAAATTATCTTACAAACAACAAACTCAAATGATGTGCAATTTTCCCTCATTCCTTCTTCTCTAAATCCTTATAGAAATCCTCGAGCGAGAGATCTTGGGAATGAGTCAATAAAATAAATCAGAAAGATAAGACTATAAAAAGATAAAACACTGTTGCAGTATCACTTGCCATATCTATTTTGAGGTTTAAGGCTATTATTCCGTGTTAATGATGTCTATTGTAGGAACGGATCCCTTAAGGAATATCTCAAGATGTTGTTGGTGAATTGTCAATAGATAGGTAGTTAACACTTTTTCATTATTTTCATCTGTTTGTAATAAAATATTTTTTATTGTTTTCTTGAAAGTTCTAGCTTTTGATGTTTGTCTTGTTTGTTGGTTTATTTTGTCAAAGGTTGAGTGTGACAATTTGTTTATTATGGATGAAAATTTTATTGTGGATTTGTGATGATGAAGATAGGGCCTTTTGATTTTCTGAGTTTATATGATGTTCTTTTTATTTTTAGGGGACTAACCTAGGGCTTCAAGGGCTCATCAAAGATAAGCCATGCCTATGGTGTACATGTAGAGGCTCGTAGTTTTCTTGGTTTGATAAGAACATGTTTTTGATTTTTTCTATTTTTGGAATGTTTTTGGATTTTGAATTTCTTCACTAATTTGAAAGAAAGCATGATAAACACCTAAGGCCTCGGGGGTTGATAAGCTTTGCCTACGTTGTACACGTAGAGACCACATAGTTTGATTGGTGTTAACTCAAAGCATAACATGTTTTTGGGATTTTTGATGTTTTACAACTTTTGGTTTATTTTCCAAATGTTTTTAGTTTTTGATGATTTTGACCATGATAGGACACACAAGTATCTAATCTACTACTATTTTTGGGAGGTTTCCCCTAGTTCAAGATAGGATTACCTTCACTAAGAGAGACAGGGCGTTGATTGTGTAACAAGGTTCAATACTTAATCAGTCATCAAGCCATGGTTGGATATATGTTTTATTATGGGTTGACTGGGTGGATGCTTCAGATAATGCTGATAGATAATGATGCAAGTCTTATTCAAATGTAGTGCTTGTTTGCCAGGTTTTCACTACGGTACCTATTCTAGAAGCGCCACAAAGTGTTTTTCAACCCTAATAGTGTGTTGGTGGTATACCTTGTTGTTGGTATGAATTATTTTGAAGGGTACTTTGGTAGTGTGTTGGTGGTACCCCTTGTTGATGGGACAATGGCTAGATCACACTATGAGTTAGAAGACATAGATCAAGATTTATTCTACAACAAGATGTACGTACTTTCCCCCAGTGTCTACCAATGTAGGTGATGGATTATCTTGTGATAGGATAACATGTTTGGATAGAGTATCCCCTTTTGGACAATGCCTCATGGATCAAATAATGTTGGGTAGGATAGGGTCACAAAGTTGGACATCATTTCTTGATCCTTCACCAGGATAGCCTGGAGTTCTCACTCATGAGGGGAGGAAACTCCATCCCATACAAATTTTATATCTAGAAGGAAGGACCCAACATCATCAAGTCAAGATGTTTTCCATAAGCAAGTGTAAAGTGTACACCAAACATTTTTCAAGATCAAGGTAAGTTTTATTTGGATAAAAATGGATTGGATTTATTATGGATAAGTTGAGATGCTTCCTCCTAAAATGGTGCACGTAGATTCTCGATTCTACACATGACGCTTGTTCACTAGGTTTTCATCACGGTACTTGTTCAAAGCGCCACAATAGTAGTTTTCACTGGAGGATAATTTTTCTCTTCACTATTTTATTTATTTATTTATATTGATCTCACACAAGATGCCTATTTACCGGTTTTCATCATGGTGACAACCGTTTGCTCATGTTAAACCACCTAGTGGTGTTGATGTAGATACTAATGGTGCCAATATGGATTTTGTTTCTATCATGGCATGCCAATGATATACCTCTTAGAGGAGTTGATTTTCTAAGATACGGGAACTTGAATGTAACCCCTGATAATTCTTGTCTTCTTTGTCGATATTGGAGTTAACCTTTCCTAGATGTGCACATCGCGATAGAGTGCCCTTAGATTCCTTATGATAAAGAGTCATTGCTAAGGCATGGCCAATACGAGGGTTTGATATCATGTATGTCAAAGTTGATGGTGGAGTACATTGAGGGATATGAGATTTAGATGGATTGGTCGATAGTTTGGAATTTTTGACTCTCCAAACTTGGGATGACGAGCAATGATGGGTGGATATGGAGATTCGATTGGGACCAATGTCTTGATATACCTTGTAGGTCACTCTTGAAGCTTTCTTCTGTATCACTGGACATTTTTGATGGGTGAAGTTCCCTTTTTAATTTTTCCCATAGTTTCTTTGACTAATGGAGTTTGATAGGGATGATTTTATTGCTTTTTCTTTGGTATCCATTTGTATTAAATTTTTCCATTTTGTTTTATTGACTCTTTTGCTTCAATGACTTGTTCCTTTCTTTAATATAAATTTTTCTCTTGTTGTTGGTCCCAATTAGAGGGTTGAAATATACATGGATGACAATTCACGATATGGCTAGTTGTAGCATCGGTAGTGGTTTCATCATAAGGACTCTTTGTGCTCTCTATGTTGATGTTTGCATTAGATAAAGTTACCCTTGGTATTATAGAGGTGTCATTTATATGTTTAGATTCCTTAATTGATGAATAACCAGGACCTTGATACTTAGGATTTTCAATAATCTGTACTAGTTCCAGGATTCCCTATTTATGTAAGCCTAATCCTTTGTCTTGATAATGCATCTATAAAAAAAATTATTTGTAATAGGATATGATTTACCTTGGAAACAAGGTGCTAATATTTCTTTGCTCTATTGTGGATCTTCAAATGTCATAGATTCTTCATTGGTAGGATATCTTTCTTTGAAAAATGTAAATGATCCAACTGTATAAGTGTTAGGATCCTCTGTATGTGGGAAAACTTCTTGATTGTTATCTTTAGGATGATCCTATGAAATGTCAGATTTTAATGTTTCTTCAAGAGGTTTTGATGATTCACAACCCACATAAAATTCCTCCTCATTGTTTATTTTTTATATGCCTTCACATGATGTTTCTGATTCACAACTTATGTAGAATCCTTCTTCATGATCCCTTTCCGATATGTCTCTAGATTTTTCTATGTCTTGATCATGTGTAGACATGTTAAAAGTAGGAGACCCTTGTTCCTTGTTAATAATATCATGAGTATGAGAATCTTGTTTTAGATGAATATCATCTACATGTCCATTAGGAGTAAGCATCTCATGGGTAGATGTGTGTGTGCTTAGTGTATGGATTTGTTATTCTTTTGGAAAAATTTGGATGTCTTGGAAGATATCTGCCAAGTCATTATAGTGTTTTGATGATAGGGATTCTTAATCTTCACCTTGTGTGGTATTATCTTTGATATGATTTGGTTTGTGGTCTTGACATGAATCAATTTCAAAGAATGGATTTTTGGTCAAGGATCCTTGGATTTCCTTGAAATATGGACATATGGGGAATAGGTCTTGGCTTAGATTTTTTGCATTGGTTATAAGTGTTGGATTAAGAGTCTCTTGATCATCAATATATAATTCCATGAGGTTGGATGATGTCAATATATCTTGGACTAGATCATTCTAGAATTGGGTGATTGATTTTAATCATGCATGGGATTAAATTATTGATGTATGTCCTCTTGCTCATTGGATGATGTAGAGACATTGTCAATGTGATCAATTATAGATAGGTCTTGATCATTGTTTTCGACTTTTGAGGTTGAGATATTGTCAATGTTGTCATTGGTAGATAGCCCTTGATCATTGTCTTTAATAGCTATTTCCCCTTGATCAATAAGGTCTTGGATGAGTCTTTTGAGTGTAACACATTCCAATGCATCATGACCTTTTACTTCATGGTATTTACAATAGGCCTTGTCATCATACCATGGGAATTTGATGGTAGGTTCACCACTTCGTGGCGATTTTGGAAGTGTGATAATTTTGGCATCAACTGATTGGTTTAACACACCCTCAATTGGCTCCCCTAAAGGAGTGTATTTGCATTTAGTAGTGTGGTTGGATTGTGAGGCTTGTTGTGGTGGAGATGATTATTATATTTGAGATGGATTTTCTTGTTGATTTTGAGATTGACAATCTTGATGATGTTGTAGTTGATGATTTTGATGTGGATATTGTTGATTTGGGGGTTGATATTGTTGTTGGATTTGATTTGGATGTTGGATGATTTGGTTTTCATTTTGTGACCATTGATGTTGTTGATTCACTTGACATTATGGAAATAGACTTTGTTGTTGATATGAATCAATGTTTTGATGATATGGGAAGGGTTTTTTATGAGGATATTGAGGTGTTTGTGGAATGATGCCTGTTTGTTGTGGATATGTAATGTCTTGACGTTGAACATGTTGATGATACATCATATTTTGATTTCATTCAAGTTCATCAATCATTTTATCAAGTGAATTTATGGAAAAAATTTGTTCTATATTTTATCTTTGATGATGATTTTGAAACCCTTGATGTTGTCGACATACTACTTGTTTTTTTTGTGACTCTTGATAAGTTGGATTTTGATATGGATGAGGATTCTGATTGAATCTTCCATGTGACAAGATGTGCTAAAACCTTGATTAGGGGAATACATAGTTGATATATCATTGAAATTTGTGGCATATGATGTCCCCATGGGTGTATAGATTGGAACTAAATCTGGGTAATAGATTGACATGTTTATGATTGTGTGTTTGTGATATTTTGATTCTCAATACCCTGTCATAAGGTCACTTGGTTTATAACCCCATGGGTCACTTATGTCATTTGTGGTGTTTTTTGGGGGCATACTAGTGCTACTTTTGTTTGCCTCCATCTTTTTTCTATATTGTGAATGTGTGGTTGTCATAAACAAGCGTCAAGATTTTGATGATTATAACTATGGAATAAAACAATGCTTTTTTTTTTGGGATTTGTTATTTTTTGAGTATTTTGGGATTTTTTTGTTTTTGGAAAGATGATATCTATTTCCATGCATGAGGTGGTAATATAGGCCTTCCAATAGTAAGATCATCTTTTACGCTCTTGTTCATCTAGGATATTCATTGCATTTCTCCACTGGGTTGGTGTTTCGTTTCTCTCAATTATGAAGCTTCTCAAACTACTAATGATGTTTATTTTTTTCACCTTCAATTTGTGTGAGACTTGGTTACATGATAGGTGCCATAATGTTCAGTTATTGAATTGGAGTAATTGGACACCAAATGGTCATAAAGTGAATGGTGTTTTGATATGGTTTTCGTGATACTCAAGACCCTGAGATTTGAGTGATGTTTTGAAAATAATGCAAACTTTTGGGTTTCAAAAAAAATTAAAAACCTGGATTGATATTTCACTTCCTTTTCTAGAGGATATGTTGTGGTAAATATACTTGAACTATCCTTGAGGTTCAAGCAAATGTTGATATCTTAGAAGTTTGAGTGAAGGAATAATCCAAAGTTTGTTATGATTTTTGAACCATAAAAGCTAGATTGGAGTGTTTGATTCCATAAATGGATGATGGAATTTATGACGTATTTTTAGGAGTCTAGCTATTTTCATTCTCAAAAGGATTTGTACCCAGTTTTGGATTAGTATTTTGATTTTCATCAGGAAGTAAGGCAAAAGCAGCAATTTTAGAGAAAAAGCAACATTTTTTGTCAAAAGCGACTAGATTGTGGTTGATTGCAGCCAAATCTAAAAAGCAATTGTGGACAGTTTTCTCAAAAGCGCCCTATGTGTGTAAATTTTTTGATAGGTGAATTTGTGTAGGAAAAAGCAGCTATTTTGGTCAAGAGCAGCTAGATTTTGGTCGACTACGACCAAGAAAATTTGTTAAATGCAGCATAAAAAAGATCAACTACAGTAATTTTTTATTAGGTGTGTTCAATTTAGCAAAAGCGGTAGGTTTTCACCAGTGAGTTTCATAAGACAGAAAGAAAAAGTGAGATTTTTGGTCAACTACAGCCATTTTTTTGTCAACTAAGGCAAAAATAGAAGCAAAAGTAGCCTCTGTTCAGTTTTGTTTTCCAATTTCTATGTTGGAAATAGCTTGGATAAATTTGTAGTTTTGAATAACTTCCTTTGATCTAATTTGATATTTGGCAAGTGATTTCATGCAACACCACAATCAAAACTATTTAACCCTAAATGTCTACAACTTTAAGCACATTTCTTTCCACAAAGCTCAAAGTTCGTGGAAGTCGAAATGCTAAAGTCATAGTTTCCAATGTTTACTTTGTCCTTAATGTGACTTGAAATGTGAGCCTAAATATCTAGAAACCTTTAGGGATATTGTTTTAAGATATCCTTAAGGAGTGCAAATATAGGGCTCTTTTCAAAGGATTCACACTAAGTCAAAAAGGTTTGAAGTTTGATAACCATGTTTAATGCTTGTTTTGATGTGTTCATTTTAATTCAAGAAAAATATTTGATGTTTCAAAGTAACTAAAAGATTTGGAAATTTTGTGAAGACAATTTACACCCTAGGGATAGACATGTTCTTTTAGTTGGGCTTACGTCATGCCTTAAAGGGATGATTTTACATGCAACGAATGGAGAGTGTTTTAAGCTCAACCATAAGTCGGACTTGGAAAGTAACTTCTCATAATCAAAGTTTCGATGCACCACTTCAAAGAATGTTTTTGGCTAAAAGGGGTGGCTTCTACAACACTGATTCTTAGCCAGTGTTTCAGGATAATCTGGTGTCTATACATGTTGCGGTTCACTCATTTAAGAGGTCTCCCAACCCATAGAAAGGGTTTTTACACATCTCATGGATATTGAGGGAGACTTCTATCAACATAGAACATCTGCACCAGGTGGTTGATGACCTATTTCACACCCACAATTATTTGTATAGCAATCTAAAATGAAAGTACCGCTTGGGTCGTTCCCTCTCACAAATCGTCAGGTAGGCCCTTTAAAGGTAATGTTTTGAAATGAAAATAATGTGTGAAACTCAAGATGCTTTTCGTCACCCAAGATCGTTGAAAGGTGCAAGGGGAGAGGATAGACACCTAGTTTTCCAAACATGGAATACACAATGTACAATTCATCGCAATGTTCTTTTTAAGCCCCTCGAGTGATGCTATCCAACCAAATAAAGTGTGAAAAAGACTAGAAAATCATTTTCTACGTTGCACCAAAATTAAAGTGTTTGAGATATCAAGCAATGTAGATAGAAATGTGCAAGTCAAAAAATTGATTTTTCTAATTTTAATCACCAATTGAAGTGTTTCTAAAGCCTTTTCTTAATTGGTCAACAAAAGGAAATTGCTCGTTTTGTCAACATATTGAAAGTGTTTGGTCAAAAGCAAACATTTTTTAGAGCACAAAAATAAAATGTTATTCTAGAAAACCTTTGAAAAATTCCTTTTAGAACACCAAAATGAAAATGTGTGATTTTGTTGGGTTCAATTTTATAGCACCAATTTCAAAGTGTTTTCTTAAACTAGAAAGCTTCTTGAAATGTTATTTTTAAAGCACCAAATTGGAATCTTGTTCTAAACTTAGAAATCTTTTTTAATGTTCTTTTTAGAGCACCAAATTGAAAGCATGCAAGTTGTGGGATTCATTTTAAGCACCAAATTAATTTTTTTCCTAAAAATTTTGGACTTCGACCATTCACCTTCTCTGTAGTAAAATAGTTAGTCGATTTCATAAAAATATGCACCATAAATCCTACAATAGTTTCACAAGAGATGTTAGAAATTTTCCAAACACAACACACAATCAAACAGTAGGGTTAGATAATTGATTAAGCATCAAAAACCCTACAACCTAGAACAAATTGTGATGTAAGTTAAATTTAAGTACACCAATAGAAAACTTAACTATATAAAAACTAAAAACCACCTACACGATTGCAAAGATATGAAATTCTGCCCCATTTTTTTTTTAAATCACTAAAAAATAATTCCGTATGACCAAGATATGGTCGTTTGAAAATAGGGTATAAAAGTCCTGATTGCCAATTAATAGTGACCCTGTTATGTCAAAAGCTACCCAAAAAAGTGCAATAGAGATTAGAAAAAGCACAATAGTGGTTGGAAAAAGTGCAATAGCAATTGGAAAAAGTGCAACAAAGACCTTGCCATAATCCTATAGCTTTTGTGTGAAAAAAATTATCAAATGCGTTTCTGGAAAATGCAACCGCATTCTAAAACCTACAATTGCTCAGGAAAACTCAAGGAAATGTTAATGTTAAGGATCGAGGTCCCACCAGGCATACCAAAATGTGTAAAGGTGGAAATCAAATGTGCAATAAGATCAAATATTAATGAATTGAAACTAATCTAATTCAAAACAAAGTTCATGGTTCATGCCCATTACTCATGAAATGAAACTATGAAGAAATGAATTCAAGAAAGCAATTGAAACAAAACAATATGAAATGAATTCAAAATTATAGCATTACCATTCCATGTCGAAGTATATTCGCAAAGATGTTGGATCGTTTGTTGTATCAATGCAAAGCCTCCATTTGTGCGTTGCAAAAGCTTCAAAGTTGTGTGTGTTGATCGAAGATGTGTGTAAAGCTTGTCAAAAGATTGATTATGATTTTAGCATTACTTCATTGTGCAAAAGATGTAAATTCTCTCATCATTTTTGAGGAAGAAGATGATCGTTATATAGATTTTATGTTTTGAGATGAACGATCGAAATCACATAGTAGAATATACTGAGCAACGGTTCAAAAACATTGAGATGAATTAGATGGGAAGAATTAGTGGATTTTGATTACATAATCGGTGTGATTGAAGAAATCAATTTGAGTGTTTAGTGGAATTGGGGAAATAGATTGAGCCTTCAGTGGGATTTCAAGAATAGATGAATCAATAAAAAATAGATGGATCAATCATCCAATTAGATTGAGCAATCAGGGGATTATAATTTGCTCCATTATGAAAGTGGGTGAGGATAATTAATTAATTGATTTAATTAATTAATATTTTTCAAGTTGAACGTGCAAATCATGTTTGACTTTTGCAAACAAAATTGTATTTGTTCGATTTGACCTTTTAGATGATGTTTTGAATAATTTATTCAATTATTCATGTTTAGGGGAAAGTGATTTAATTAAACTATTAAGTATTAATAATTTAATTGATTTAGGGGAATAGGTGTTATGCTTTGCATAACCACCCCATCTTTTGCCTTGGTCAAAATGGGTCCCCCTTTATGTTTGTTGTCCTTGGTTGTTTTTCAACAAAGTTTGGAGTTTCTTTTCTTCTTTCTTCCAACACTTTGTTTTTCTTTTTGTTGTTCTATCGGAACCGAAACCGGAACAAAATCATGCTTGAAACTTGTTTTGAGGATTCCATTTTGATCCTGGTCCCGTTTGTCTTTTTGTTGGTCTCTTAGGTTTTTCTTTGTCGGAGTCAAAGCTGGAGTGGATATTAAGTCCGAGATTTATATATAGTTTCAAACTTGTTTCCATTCTGCCTCTGCCTCTACCTTTTGGTTTGTTTGTTTGGACTTGAGATCGGTGATGGGTTTTCTTGTTTCGATCTTGGTGGTTTTCTTCAAGTTCATTCGTTCCTTTTCTTCTTTGTTAGTGGAACCAGAACCGGAATCGGAACCAAACTCGAAACTTGGACAAAATTTCTAAATCAACTTCCATTTTGTTTCTGGTCCCGCCGTTTTTGTTTTATTGTTTAACTTTACTTCGATCGAACAACGGTCTTGTGCCAACTCCCTCCATGGTTTCAACTCTGAGCTTCCACATTAATGGCATTAATTCCAGATACTTCGCACGTATGAAATTTGATTTTAACCTTAATTAAGGTTAATTCGCTAGTTATTATCACTATTTAAAGAGTAAAATCAAACCAGAGCTGTGGTGGAGCATTTGGAAGCGGGATTCAATCGAAGGTGAGGATTTTGCACGCAGATTCTCATCAAGGGACGACGTGTTGTTGTGTTTCGAGGTAGGGTTTTTGTTCTTCATTTCCTGTTGATTGTGTTTTTTTTGGTCGGTTGTTCTTCGCATGGGTTCGTAACTTTTATTTTTCGCTCAAATCCTTGCTTTTTGCTTTCCTTTTCTTCTTTGTTGTTCTGCTTTCTTTTCCTTGTCTTTGTTTCGTGTTTTGTTTTGTGGTTTGTCATTTTTGTTTTATCTTTTTGTTCTACCATGGTCATTTTCACATTTTCGACGTGCCTGTACCGTGGTGCCCTAGTTTTTGGGAGTTTCGTTTATCTACTACGCGATTTTATGGATTTCTTGGATCCGTGGTTTTACCTCCCGGTCCTTTTTCATGTCGACTTATTAATTTTGAATAGGGTTAATTTTTTTCCCTAATTAATTTGAGTCGAAGGGTTTATAAGCTAAGGTTTTTGCGCATCTTTGTTTAAATCAGAAAATGATGCCCTAGTTACTATATTTTCCTCTCGGTCATATGGGGATGGTTTCGGGCTGTCATTTTTAAGCCCCTGTGTTTTGTCGAGTTACCTCATTTTTAGGTTATGACATCATTCGTTAGTCTATTGAAATTCCTAAAATGACATCATGGTTGTTTAAACCGGGGTCGGAGTCGGGATTGATTTCCTTCTCAGAACATGGCTTGTAATGAATGATCGACTTTGTCTTTGGTCCTGCTTCCGATGAGTGATGTTTTATCAAAGGATTGTTCAACACAGTCGAAACCGGAGGCGGACTAGGATGTGAGTTTGAAATTTCTTCATTTTACCAAATCAGTGTTCATTTTGATCTCGGTTCTGATTACCAGCCGACTCCGACTCCGATCCCACCATATAGTTTATTGCAAGCTCGATGCCCATTTCGGTCCTGACCCTTGTAGTGTTTTAAAAAGGGATTTTTAAGGATGTCTTTTGCCTGGTTCCACCTCCGGTGTGTATGGAGGGTAAGATCTCTAACTATGTTTTTGTTATACTTCTTGTGGATCTAATATGAGGTTTTATTGCAAAAAGTAAAGAATGTCAGGAGCATCCAGTGAGGCTTCTCAAAGGAGTCAACCTGCAGAAACTTAAAAAGCAGTAGCTAAGCCTAAAAAGGTTAAACCTGAACAACTCCCTTATACCTTGAGGTATAATCATCGGGGTCCTGTTATCACTGCTAGCAAGGTGGAGTTCGATTGGGCAGACATAACCGATACAAATTTGGGTATGTTCCATTATGAGGATTTTTACTCTGAAACATTTGCTCAAGAAGTGACAAGGAGGACACAAAGAAAAGTTGAGTCTGGTTTGGCTCACATATTTTTTCTCCTTTGTCAATCCAATGCCCTGAACTAATAATGACAACAGCTGGAGCCTATAATCCGGCTACTAGATAGTGTGTGGATTCATAAGGCAATGTCATCATAGATTTGACTCCCCAAATGTTCCAGTTTATGTTCAATGTCCCTAATCCAAAGAATCCTAGGCTTCTCAATGAGGTGGAGGCGTTAAAGATATATAGCAACCATAAGGAAGCCAACAAATCTCATTTGAATAAGAAATGGTTGAGGACTGAGAAGAAGTCCCTAATTAAGTTTCCAGATCAGCCTAAAAGGGTAGAGTTCTACAAAGAGATTGGGGACATAATAATGATGTTATCTAGAGTCTTTGGAAAAAGAGATGCTTTTCACTTTAAGGAATGGATGTTTCTATTCATTCAGACAATCTTGGATGGCAGGCAATAGTTTGATTGGCCCATGGTTGTGTCAGAAAGCATACACAATCAGATGGTTAGAGTGAGGTAAATTAAGAGCTTCTTTATGACCTCTTATGTCATCTATGCAACAGCAAGGAGAGGCATTTTTCCAGGGTTAAATAGGGTTGGAGTGTTGGGAGAAGATGATGGAAAAAATAAAGTGTGGAACCATTATGACCAGCTATCCTTGCATATTTTTGAATTGCATTATAGAAGAGTTAATGATGCATTTTTGTATGTTATCATTAACCAGCTCAATGGAGCTGTAGGGTATAGATTGATCCAGGAGGCCATGGCATTCATTACAGAGTGGGGGTGTTGGTATATCCAATACCCCAAGTTTACTTATTTCAGGTTGGCTGAGTTTGATGGTAATCCTCACTTACTCCCTAGATGTTGCAGTAACAAGATGGTTTTGATGGAATTTGTTTACCAAGCCTTGGGGGTGAATGCTAAATTTTCTATAAAGCATAAGCCCGGTTGCCATAAGTTCCCCATGCAATTGGGTGAATATAGCTGCCCACACCTTGTGGGAGCTAAGATTGTTTGCAACGAAGTGATGCATCTGAAATTGGGCCTGTATACTACTCGAAAACACTTTGATCCAAGGAAGAAGATGAATGCCTTGCTTTCTTCCATTTTTGATAGGCACTTTAATCTATTGGAGGACTTCTAGAGTGATCTCCAGGATGAATATGACCTAAGGAAGAGGAATTATGAAAGGTTGCCTATCCCACTTATGGTGGAATTTGGGGTTAAAGTGGACATTCCTGAAACACTATCAGATGATGGGGTAGTGTTGGATCCTTCATATGAGGCACTAAATGTAGGTACTAAGAGTTTGGATCCCGTGGATTGGGATGCAGAGGAGATAATTGATATTAAACAAATAGCAAGACCAGTGTTGGATAGGAGTATCCAATGGGTTGTATTCAGAACCAAAACTCCTAGGGGTCAAACTTCCAAGAAAGGGAGAGGGTACAAGAGAACAAAGAGGAAAATGACTCCCAAAGAACCCTTGGAATTCTTCCCTCCTAACATGGAGGAATTTGATCTTGAAGCTCCGGCCCAAGATTTGCCCAAGGTACATGAAGAAGAAGTTCCAACAGGACTGGTGCCCTTAACATCAGTTGTGGGTGAGTCATCTACCCAACTCCCTCCTACAGAGCAACAAAGTGGAGAAATTCCTAAGGGAACTCTCCATAAAGAGGCTGAGACTTTAAAGGGAAAGGAAGCAGAGTTGGAAGTTCATGATATAGAAACAGACTCTAATGATACTTTGTTAGATAAGGAGACGTTAGAGGAGATGCCCCTTGATGAAATTGAAAATGTTTTGACAAAAGATCAGTGGGCATTATTTGAAGAAGCTAAGAAGGCCTCAGATGCAAAGGCACATGCTAAAGTTGTGGAAAAATAAAAAGAAATGGATGCAAAGGCAAAAACTGATGCAGTACTCCAACAATAATAGTTGCAGGCCAAGCAGAAAGCTGATGAATTGATCAAGCAGCAGCAGCAAAAGGAGCATGAGCTCAAAGAAAAGGAGGAAAATGACAGATTGGAGATGGTGCAATAGATACATGAGCTGGAAGAAGAGAAAGCCAAACAAAGAAGAGAAAGGGAGGCCCTTGAGGCTAAATTCAAAATGATTGAAGAGGCCTACAAGAAAAGGGAGGAAGCAAAACTCCTACAAAAGGAAAAGGATGTTGAGGAGCTTGCTAAGCAGCAACAAAAAGAGAAGGAAGCATCAGAAAAACTCAAGGTCTTGGAAGAGGAAAGAAATAAACTGCTTGAGGAGAAGAGGTTGGAGGAAGAAAGATTGAAAAAGGAATAAGAAGATAAAAGGTTACAAGATCAGAGGGATAGGGAAGAATCTGAAAATGTTGCACAAGTGAGTGCAGAAAAGGAACATCAAAATGTGCAGGAGGTTGATTCTCAACCTAAAGTTACTTTATTGCAGCCACTGTCTTCTGCAACTATTGCCTCTTCCTCTACAGTGATGGCTATTTCTTTGAGTGCTCCTACCTGGTTGAAGCTTGATCTTGAAAAGAAACAAATGGCTCCACCACAACCTCTTAATTGGGAAGATATGATGAAGGAGATTGAAAAGGAGAGACCCAAGAAGAAGGCTAGAATTCTTCATTCCATAAGACTCACCGAGGTAGGGGAGATTATTGCAGAATGTGCAATTCTAGTAGTGGATAAGGATATGGGAGACATGCACGTCACTCATTATCAACTGGGCACTATCAATTTAGGGAAGCCTACAAGGAATCAACAGATGAATCTAATTGATGTTGTAGCTTCATCCACCAAGTTCAGGATGATGAAAGACAAACAAAGAAAGGATGAGCTCAAAGCTCAGTTGGATCAACTGCATACCTTCTTAAGGGATGTTTCCACTCCTAGGTCACAACAAGTTGTTGCCTTGGAAACACCAATTTTTCTCAACAAAAGAGAGGTTGATGATCTGGTGCAGATGAAGAATAAGTCTGGGATGATGGACAAGTGGATAGATAAACTTAACCAGGAAGTGGGTGAGGTGTTAGTAAGCAGTTTTCAGATTCATAAGACAGTGTTGGAATTAATAGAATAAATGAGTCACCACACTGAAACTTTGGAAAAGCAGGAGGAGTAATATAGGGGGTATGTCCAAAAAATAAAGGATATAAATAAATTGCGAAAGTCAACTCTTCTTGAGCAGTCAATCCTCAAGGAAGACAATGCAGATTTCTTGGAAAAAGCCTCTAACATAATCCGGTTTAGATCTGATTTTATATACAAGTATAGGAATGAAATCCAAGATGCTAGTAAGGATTTGAATGAGAAAATTGATGAACTAGAAGATGTTGTAGCCATTCCAGTTAATGTGGATATACCAGTTAAGGAGGGCATGCCTCAGAATCAATTAAAAGAGAAATGGGACAATAGGTTTCAAGAGGTGCAAAAAGAGGATGATGGAGAGGATCTATTATTAGATAGATCAATGGATGTTAAGGAAGAAGTGAAAGTTGTGAGGAAAGAGTTGACCAAGTTAAAAGACATGAAGGAGTTTGCCTCTGCAGAACTGAAGAGAATTAAATTTGAGGACAGCTAGATTGATGGGCCGGATGTGGATATTCTTCAACAAGTCTTCTCCAGTTATGATGAATACCTTCTGGAGCAAACTACGTAGGGGTGAGTTGGCATCATGATGGTCTATTTTGGGCGCATGACTTCCCCCTTTTTTCTCTCCTATTTCATAGGGAAATCAACATTGGAACTGGAGATCAACCAGTCTAAGTTTTTGAGGAGGTTCCAATTCCTTGATTAGTGGATCTCAATTTTGATTGAGAGGGATTTGTGCTTAGCACACCTATATGTATTTTTGAACTCCATATTGTAAAGGTCGCCTGATGAGAGTAGAATTAGCCACCTGGAAGTAGCAGATAGGAATTTCATGGCTTTAAAAGGATACTTTATTTTAAGTCCAGTTGAATTTAGATACAAATTTTATATAGTTTTATGTTGGAATCGAGTTTACTGGATGAGGTTAATGAACCATAATCGGTTTGTATGCCAGTGAGTTTTTTGTGCATAAATGTTTCTTATTTGATATGAATCAATAGGGGAAACCAAATTTCAAAGATTATTTCATTAAATTGTCTGTGGATGGAATTGTTACATATCTGTTGATCTATGTTATTAGCAATGAATGAAGAGTTTGTTCTTTTTAAATCTTAAGGTAGTGTGATGAATGATTGTGATGGTTAAACTAAGCACTGTAAATGTATGCAATAGTATGGATTGTTCTGTAAATTGCATCATGTTATGGTTTTCTTGATCTGTTAAAAGAGCATTCGTTGTTGAAAATATATGTCTGGATGTTAGAGAATTTTATTCATATTTTACTGATTTATGCCTTGATCCATCTTTTTATGTTTATTTAAACCCCCCTTCCATTAAGTATAGGTTGATGAATCTGTTGTTGCTTGTATTCCTTATCACCAGCAAAGGCCCCTTGAATATTACGGTTGCATGGACCAATTGAGTGACATCAGACAGTTGAGAACCAACTACCAGGACCTTGGGAGTTAGGCTACTATATGTTGTCTTTCTTTTTCAAGAGAAATAGAGTAGAAATATTTTGTTTAGCGTTGTTTGTGTCATCTTCACCATCAACAATAGGGTAAATTAGTGGCATAATTAAATAATTAATGTTATTTAATTAATCAAGAGGAATAAAATTAATTAAATAATGTACTATTATTCAATTAATAGAGGAATTTAGGGTTTTTGATGCTTTTGATGTGAAATGTAGTGATATTAAGTGAAAATGATGTTGATGATGAGAAAATGTCATTTAAGATGTGTGATAAGCTTTAGGTCATTTTTACATGTCTACAATCATATGTAAATCATGATGCTTGAAGGGGATTGGATAAATTTTTAGAGATTCTATAAATATAATTTTTGAGGTTGTGCACAAAATTGTTAAGGCCAATGCTTGCATGGCTATGCACATGACAATATGTTAATTTTTTGTGTGGTGTTTTGACATTATTTTAGTGCACTAGGGATGTGTAAGGGATTTAACGCATCTAGCGTGGTTTGTGAACCAATGAGAAAGGCTATGATCAATTCAAATTAGGTGTGGGGGAGGTAAATGGAAGGATTGGAACTAAAAAACGTATTGTAAAATTTTTAGATCTAAGGGGAAGTAGGGGAATAGGTACCCTAGGTGTTGGGATTTAAAAGTTACAAATCTTTCACATAAATCATTAAATAATTTAGATACAAAACATTCAAAATAATCTAATTAAATGAGAATAATTATTTAATATTTGAATAAATAACATACAATATTTTGATAGTACTCTAAAAATGATGATCTAGTGAACAACTAACTTATGAGATAAAAAAAAAATAAAGAATCATTATCCATCCCAAAACATCCACCAATTTTAAAGCATCCTGTTGTAGGCAAGAGGTCACGAGGTCTAGTCTCCCCTCTATCCCTGCGGTACTAGAGGACATGTCACGCCAACATCATTGGTCACGTGAATTTTTTTTACCAGATGCACTACAATTTATAGGGGGCTACCTAATTCTTGCAATCTAAAAAAAAATACACCAATTTAAATCTCTAAATTATAAAAATTTATATCGAATTATAAAAGAAAAAAATAGACCATACCTCATGTACCCTTATGCACCCTTATGCTCTTGTAACAAATTCATGAAACAAAATCAAAAGATACATACGCAAATTTCCATCCCCCACCCATTCTCATAACATTTAGTTTCCTTAAAAAAACCATATTAAACCTTTTCTATAAGTGAAAGTAATTGCTTGTGTGCTTTTCCTCCATTATCTTGTAATTATTTTGGAAAAATATGATCCTTCACATCCTTCTTATACCCAAAACACCCTAGATTTTGCAACAAAGTTTATGAGCTCATTAAATTAATTTTTCATTCCCTCAAACTATTGATGAAACATTTATATTTTGTTCGTAAGAGTTGTCATCTCAATTGCTAATGTTTGGTTCCTTTTTTACCAACTAATTTTGAACATTCGGTGGGATGGGATTCAATTTCTTTAAGACCCTCTCCATAATTCGATGACACATCTCTCAATTTAGCTAATATTTTATTAACACTTTATACATTTCACTTTTGTATTTTTGTCTCACACGTTCCTTTTTGCTTTAATTTTTTTTATTATTTTATCTCAAAAGTTAATTTATTCTATATATTTTTGACTTAATTTTATTTTTATTTTTTATTTTTTTATAGATTTTTTTATTTGATAAAGTTAATTTATGCTATATATCTTTTGACTTAATTTAACTATGCCTTCAACTTTTTCAATATGTCTAACTAAACTTTTATAACTATCTATTTATTATAACTTCTTTATAGATGGCGTTGTCCTCTATGCCATCCTTAAACTCAATTTAATATAGCTCAAGATGTAGATAATGTAAAAGTTAAATTCTTCAACTACTAATTAGAAGTTTGGTTATTTACTTATATTTAGGTACTTTCAAGTCATGCTTCTCATCACTAAATTTATACTACCTCACAAATATATGTAACCGAGAAATCCACCCATTCGTCCTCAAGAACCTATATCAAACTATCTCTTTTCTTGACCATAATTGGATCCTCCACGAGAAAAAAAGGCTTGAATAATGTCATTGTCTCATCTATAGTTCCCTCAACTTGATCTTAGTTGCCTCAAGTGACTTATTGATTAGGACCCCTATAGTTGACTCTATTTGACCAAGTGATGTGAAGATATTAAATCCACCTAATGAACCCTAACTCTTTGTATTTGAAAAAGATGTGACATTTTCTAAGATAAATTCCAGGGCCTAATATGATTTACACTTGACGTCTGTTCTTGAGACCTTTTTTAGTGTTGTCCCAAAGCCCTAGTTTACATCCACTTTTGGATATCTATGTAGGACTTTAAAAATTTATTTAGCATGATCCAAGAATTCATATAGTTTAGGATATCTCTCAAGATATTTTGCACATATACAAATATTCTATACTATTATTATGCATTCTCATTTCCATTTTGAGTGAATTAATAATTTCTTGGTCATAATTTTTGACGATTTGACCTTCGTAGTTCCATTACTTTAGTAGCTTTCCACCAATATCTATGGTGTTCTTCTAAAAATTATTAAATGAGATTGTTAGTTTAAAATACTAAAATAAATGATATGGGATTATTGTGCCTATCATTAGTTATGTATTCCAAGTCTTGGATGATGTTTCCATGTTGACTTGTTCTTGTTTAGGTGCTTGGAATATCTACAATCATATTAAAGTTATAATAGTTTCTCCACACCCTTGGAGATATTATAGATTCGTCAAAGTGTGAGTACTTATATCCTTATTTTTATAAATACCTTCAAGGATAGGTCCAACAAGATGGGTCTTATGCACCATGAGAGACCTATGAGCTACTCCAAGATAATGTTGAAGCCCTTTTTCCCTAGATAAGAGATTTTCATGCGACTATTGATTCTTGTGCTAGGATGTTGACTCTTTATGACTAGGCATAATTTTTGTCTAGAGAAGATAAAATAGGGCCTTCCATATTAGATTCTTGCATTATTTTTCAAGCTTCACCTATGACTATAATAGTGTATATGGACTATTGGATGCTATAATTTCTTTGTTATATTATAATTGGTGCTGGAAATTTTTAATCTTTGGTACAAATGATTCAAGTTTATCCTAGTTGACACTCAAAGGATAATCCATACAATGTCTAATTGATGGTAATCACCCAAATATTCTTATAAATTATACATTTTCAATGAATATTGCAAGTTGAGATGCATAAAACCATAACACATTCAAACATGGTATTAGTGGAAATACTAGTGCTATTCAATCATAGAATATGATAAACATATAAGAATACTACTTATATAAAAAGGTTGAGAATAATATTTTTTTTATAAAAATGGTTGAAACATATTTTCTAATTTTCTTAGACTATACAAGAGGTGATATAAGATATGTGAAGCATGTTGACATGTTTATCATTGTCTTGAGTGCTTGACTCATTGGATTGGAGTATTGAACTGTCAAGTTTTACTATTGTACAAGGTGTACAACTATAATATTTGTAGGTGAAGGTAACTAATTGACAACCACATATATGGTGGCATGTGTCCAACATGTATGATCATGTGGTATGTGTGGATAGAAAACTACCAACTAAAATCTCATATGGAATGAATACATATGATTCCAAATGTTGTCATGTGTTTAATGTGGATGGCACTAAATATCATCCCTATATGGAGTCATTTCCTATGGTGTTAGGCATGTTAAGTGTTGTGTATGTATGGTGGTGTTTCCTATGGAAGAGTTAATGTCACATGTTACACAATGATGGTCTAATGCTAAGTTACAAAAGGTAAAGAATATGCAATAACACACAATAGAAAAGTGCATATATCATAAGTAAATCATGATTCTTGAATGGAATTGGATAATTTGTTAGAGATTTTATAAAAATAATTCTTGAGGTTGTGTACAAAATTATTAAGGTCGATGCTTGCATGACTATGCGACAATGTTTCCATATGTTCATTTTTTGTGTGGTGTTTTGACATTATTTTGGTGCACTAGTGATGTGTAAGGGATTTAACACATCTAGCATGGTTTGTTAACCAATGTGAAAGGATATGATCAATTCAAATTAGGCATTGTGGAGGTAAATGAAAAGGGTTGGAACTAAAAAATGTCTTGTAAAATTTTAAATCTAAGGGGAAGTAGGGGAATAGGTACCCTAGGTGTTGGGGACTAAGTTAAGTGTTGAGTTAGAGAGAGGGGATATAAAGTGTTTCAAATTATCTTAAAATATGACTAAATGGATGGACACTAAAATGAGTGCATAAATATAAGGTGAAAGTTGCAAAGTAAGCAATGTTTACCTTATAGTGTGGCATAATCTCATTTTTCTTTGATAATAATTATATGGTGGGTTTTATGAAATCTATATCAACTCTTATGACTATTAACATGTGATAAGATCAATTTATAGATGAGATTTTAGCTATCATTTATTACTTTGATTCATTTTTTACATTTCTAAGATCCCTAATTCTAAGAATTTAATTGAAAATATTATACTTGATATCAAGCCTCCTTTATAAAGATAATTTGATAGTACCTTAATTTAAGTCATCTTCTTAATAATAATTTGTATTTATTAAATTTAAATTATAAACAGTGACTTAAAATATGTATTTAAAATTTATACTATTTTTTTAACTATTTAATAATTATTAGTAAATCCATGTATTTGTTGTAAATTATTTCTTATATAGATAAAAATAGTGTATAGAAGGTATATATTTTTTAATGAAATTTTGTCTTGCAAGTTTAAAAAAAGATATTAAATAATGATATTTTTATATTTTGTATTATTATAAAAATGAGACTTGTCTAAAATCTTTCACCCACAAAAAAAATAATACTACTTGAATCAACAACAATGAAATCAAACTCTTACATATTTAAAAGTTACAAATCTTTCATATAAATCATTAAATAATTTAGATACAAAACATTCAAAACATAATCTAATTAAATGAGAATAATTATTTAATATTTGAATAAATAACATACAATATTTTGATAGTACTCTAAAAATGATGATCTAGTGAACAACTAATTTATGAGATAAAAAAAATAATCATTATCCATCCTAAAACATCCATCAATTTTAAAGCATCATGTTGTAGGCAAGAGGTCACAAGGTCTAGTCTCCCCTACGTCCCCGTGGTACCAAAGGGCATGTCATTCCAGCATCACCAATCACATGAAAAAAGTTTACCAGGTGCACTACAGTTTATAGGGGGACTACCCAATTCCTACAATCTAAAAAAAAACATCCACCAATTTAAACCTCTAAATTACAAGGTTTTATATCGAATTATAAGAGAAAAAATAGATCGTGCAACATGTACCCTCTATGCTCTTGTAACAAATTCATCTCAATCAAACAAAATTAAAAGATAAATACACAAATCCCCCCCTCATAACATTCAGTTCCCTTAAAAGAACCATATTAAACCTTTTCTATAAATGAAAGTAATTGTTTATGTGCTTTTCCTCCATTACCTTGTAATTATTTTGGAAAAATATGAAATGGATTGCCAAATCCATCACATCCTTCTTCTTAGTACCATTATTCCCAACATAATCAATATACAATCCCAATCACATAGATTTTGCACCAAAGCTTATGAGTTCATTAAATTAATTTTTCATTCCTTCAAACTATTGATGAAACATTTATATTTTGTTCAAGGAGTTGTCATCTCAATTACAATGCTAACGTTCAAATCCTTGTATAACTATGTTTGATTCCTTTTTCACCAACTCATTTTAAACATTCGATGGGATTCAATTTCTCTAGCACCCTCTCCATAATTCGATGATACACCTCTTAGTTTAGCTAATATTTTATTAACACTTTTATACATTTCACTTTTGTATTTTTTTGTCACACATTTTAAAAACATATGTTCCTTGAATTTTTTATAGATTTTTTATTTAAAAAATAATAATTTATTCTATATATATCTTTTGACTTAGTTTAATTATGTGATTTTTTTTGCTTTGAATTTTTTTTAAGATTCTTTAATCTCAAAAAGTTAATTTATGCTATGTATCTTTTGACTTAGTTTAATTATGCTTCCAATATGTCTAACTAAATTTTTATATCTATTAAATCTAAGTCTATTTATTATTACTAAGATATAGATGACCTTGTCCTCCTTTCCATCCTTAAACTCAATTTAATATAGCTCAAGATGTAGATAATGTGAAAGTTAAATTCTTCAACCACTAATAAGAAGTTTGGTTGTTTACTTAGATTTTCCATTTAGCTATATTGTATATTATGCATTTCCAACATCTTCGATGAACCACATCATCCATCTAATCCATAAATCTAGAAACCAAAATTATCCTAGTAGTTATAACACCATCATGTTTGGTCATGTCTTTTGTAAAATTCTTTTCTTTTGCTTTAGACAACCATATCTTCAAATGAGTTGAAATTGAAAAGTTGTGAGCTAAATGTCAAGATGGTTCAAAATAATTTATTATAGTAGTGGTTATATTTTCACATTTACCCTTATCATTGAGGTGGCTAATAACATTCTTCAAAGTGTTCACTTTCTCTAAAATCACCCTTCCATCCTCTACCATGTATCAAACAAAATGTTATTGGACATCAATATGGTTCATCCATGCATGAAAAATTAGGTTCTTTGCCAAAAAAATGATACTTTGATGAACATAATGAAATCTAATAACTCTTTAATTTGGCCTCACATTTTGAAAATAGTCTCAAAATTCAAATGGCCCTCTTACAAGCATGTGTAGTTTTCATGTACTTTCCCTGTATTGTGGATAAAGCGACCACAACATGTTTCCTACTCATCCAAATTACTATGTCATTGAATAAGCCAAACATATAGCCTCCAATAGGTCTCTTTTATTGTCAACATCCCTAACCCTATTTGAACCCACATAATCTTGAATATCCACCAAGTATTATCCCTCTTAAATGTCACCATCCTATGGAGTACGCAAAAGTATCTCACAAATAACTAAAAAACTCTTCACTATAATCCAATGTTCTCATCCAAGATTAGCCATATTGATTTGGCCATGTAATAACTCAAGATTCCCACTGCTTGGGAAATGTCTAGTATAGTTTAGACCATAGCATACATAAGCCTCCCAACTACACTAGTATAGAGCATTGAACTCATATCCTCTAGCTTTGTGGGTGTCATAAGACACTACTCAATTGAAAACTTGGTTCCCATTGAAATAGGTACAATAATTAGTTTATTTTTTCTAAATTAAAACACTACAACATATATTCAACATACATCCTTTATCCAACCTAATATTTCCCATTAGCCTTATCTCATCTAATTTCTATCCTAGAGATGTACTTAGTATCCCCAAAGTTTTTCATTTCAAACTATAAATAAATCTTTTTGAAAATGGTAGAGCTGACACAGATAAAACTAGATCACACCATTGTTACGTAAAAAAATGTATTATTGATATTTTCGAATGATCTCGTATTGCAATACAAATGGATTTTTAAAACTTATCATTTTCCCATACTGAACTAACTACCCAAACTCCCTTATGGGAATAACTGACAACTAATAATTATTAATTTATTTAACTACTAAACATTTATTTATTTATTACTAAACTATAAACTAACCTATAGACTAAATAAAATATGTAATAATTCAACATGCCCTCACCTTATTACATCAATCTAAACAAAGGATGGAACATTGAAAGAGTAGATCAAATCAACTCTTCTAGAGACTTTAATGGAGCACCTCCACCAATTCTCATTGTTCACCTAGGAAACAGTAAAATATCTTTATCAACATATCCCCTAACTATGAAAAATATAAACCTCTATACAACATGAGAGAATGTAAAATGCCCCCATCCTCTGTGCACAAGAAGAGAATAAATTTCCTTCGAAATTCCACATCTCCTTTGAGTGTGTCAAAATCCCTTCTCTAGTGTTGCACATGAGAGAACAACTCTCCTTCAAGAGTTCACATCTCCTTTGAGTGTGTCAATATCCCTCCTCTAATATTGTGGCAGCCAATCCCTCTCCTATTGTACAAAATAACCTCATTCAAAAGTGCATACACTAACTACACCCATAAAAAATCCATGAAATTCCAAGCCCCCTTTCTCTATGGAGGGACACAAATATGATTGGTGTTTCACATGAAATATGTCGTCTCTAAGCAAGAAGCTAACTTGAGATGATAATAGACCTCCATCCTCCATTTCCTCCAACCTATGTCATCTTAATGCTCTAACTACCAAATATTTTTAAAACTTCAAAGGTCCTCTTAGGTGTAACATACATGAAAAGGGTATAAACACCATAAGTAGCCATGATTAAAGCAAATTGAACATCATATTCTACTAATATTGTACTTGATTATAATATCCTTATTTCTCCATAAAAAATCAAAATATCTCCAATATTACAAAAATGAACTCTATATGACTCCAAAATGTTTAAAATATTGAAATTTCAAAGAAATATATAAAATTATAAATAAATATGTCATCTAAAAACACTTGGAACCCAAATCCAAATATACTATGGCTATCAAAATAACTTAAATAAACTTCCCATTCACCAAACTAGAGAGACAAATGCATAAGCACCTTCTAAATAATGTCTCCACCCACAAAAAATATAATATTTTTTCCTTTGAATATGAAACACCTTATTTTACTAGATTAGTGTGCCCATCCTCGGGCCTACACAAAATAAAATAATAATTAACTACAGTTTATACTTCAACACCTCTATGAAATTGAAACACCTTCCTTATTTGATGACTCTTATTGTAAGTTTTTAGTGGAGAAGGATGGTGATACAGAAGTAATTGATTCTCTATTTCTCAAATATGCTAACTCTTAATCACCATTTGACAAGTTTACCTACTAATCTAGATATATACTTTGTGTCCTCTCCTCAACATTAGGCAATGAAACATTAACCAATAAAAAACATATCTAACACCTTAATCAAAAAATCCACCTTTGGATTTTTAAACGTTCGAACTTACCTTAACCCTACACACAAATTGACTTCTATATGACATAGTAAATAGATTGATATTTCGAAAGATCGACATCCTCGTCACCACCCAGGTGCCCAAAAAATACCATGTATTTTGATTTAGGATGCTTTGTTCTAAATATCTTTTCCAAATATTAACTTCCTCCTTCATGATCATAAATCTTGAATCATATGCATAAGATTGCAGTATTTCTCTTATACCATATTAAAAATGGTAGAACCCACATAGATAAAACCATATCACACAATAGTAACATAAGAAAAAATATAAAATAATAATATTATTGATATTGTCGAATGATCTTACATTGCAATACAAATGGCTTTTTAAAGCCTTTCATTTGTCATAGAAAACTAACTATCCAAACTTCCTTTTAGGAATAACTAACAATTATTAATTCATTTAACTACTAATATTTATTTAGTTATTACTAAACTATAAACTAGCCTATATACTAAATAAAAGATGTAATAATCTAACAAATTTGACATTTCTAGTCGTTAACCTTTTCCTTATGATTATTAAATAACAACATTTCATTAACATACGAGGTGATAATGATAAAATTATCACCATAGTGTTTATAATAAACACAATAATTTGACTTAGACCTAATAAACTCAACCCCAAAACATATAAATAAAAAAATATACCACATTCTAAGAGGCCATTTTAAACCATTAAAGGATTTATTACACTTTTCAATGTCATGCTCTAGCTATGATGTCTATATCTCTTCCTCTAGATCACCATGCAAGATATTTATCTTCACTTCCATTTTCTCAACCTCTATATCAAAACTAACAACAAAAGCTAAAAGCATCTTGATAGATGCCAACTTTGTAATAACAAAGAAAAATTTGCTAAAATCTAGTCCCTCAACCTAAAAATAACCTTTGGAAACTAACTATATTTTTCAATTATCAATATTGCCTTTAGATCACATCTTATTTTTTGTTCAGAAAATGTGTCTCAAGCTTGCAAATACATAAGGTATTGTTGATACATCAGCTCAAGGGGGTGTAGGGGGTATCCCCCCTGTGGGGGTCTAGGGAGGCTCATCCCCCTTGACAAGAGTTTAGGGGCAATGCCCCTAAAAGCCAGATTTTATGTATATTTTATTATTATGTTGGTGATACTCTTGTGAGAAGCTTGCTCTGCAAGTATATTCTAATCTTTGTGATTTTTGAATAATATATTGGGTGGATTTTGGATTGTGGGGTTTTCTTTTGAAAGGGTTTTCCCCACATAAATCATTGTGTTGCGGTATGCATGATATTTATGTTTATTTATGTTTAAGTTTTTATAATTGAAAAGATCTATGAAGTTTTGCAATATTATCCTCTCAATATTAGTTTAGGAAGTTGTTTTTCTACCTTAACTTCCTTACAAGTGGTATCAGAGTCTGATCACCTTTGGTTTCAATTGTGGGTGGTTGGGTTTTTTGAACTAATCTAGATTTGAGTAGGGGCTTGTGCAAAAGACACTTTGTGATCTTGTTGTAGGAATTTTTAGATGAAAAGTTCATCAAAGAGAATAGAGGTGGATACATTTTTTGGAAATAATTTTGAAATATGGAAGCTGAAGATGGAGGATTTGTTGATAGATTGAGATCTGTGGGATGTTGTTGATGATAATGTTTCAAGGCCTATAGATCCTACTCAAGCTACTCAATATGATGTTATGTATTGTAAAGCCAAGGGTATAATTAGATTATTCTTGGCAGACTGTGTTCTAATCAATGTCCATGAAGAGACCTCTGCACAAAAACTATGGAAGAATCTTGGTGAGATGTATCAAGCCAAATTTTTAGTGAACAAGATTTTCTTGAGGGAAAAATTGTATTCCTTGAGAATGGAAGAGGGTGGATGTATTAAAAACCTATCAAAATGGATGAGGAGTGGCTTAGTTGGAATCAGTTGGTGTCAAAATGGATGAGGAGGAGAAACGTCATATCCTACTTTTGTCTTTGCCTAATTTGTGGGATTCTCTTGTTATGGCTATTGGGAGTACTTCTATTATATTGAAGACTGAAGATGTGGTGGGTTATTTTCTTTCTGAAGAGATGAGGAGGAAGGTATACCTCAGTACCAAGGAGGCCCTAAATATTCATGGAAGACCTAAGGAAAAAGTAAAGAACAATGAGAAGTGTGACAAATCCAAGTCCAAGAGGAGATCTAAATCTCTTGGAGAAAGTCCAAAGTTGTTTTTTGGAACTATGGTAAGCCTAGACATATTCATAATGACTATAAAGAAGAAAAAGAAGAGATTAGATTATGATTTTGAGTTTGAGAAGGAAGATGGTGATGCATTCATTGCAGATTTGGAAAATTGTGTAGGTAATGATGCATGGTTAATTGGCTTAGGTGCATCTTTCCATATGACCTTTAATAGAGATTGGTTTTATGAATATGAATAATTTGATGGAGGTAAGGTGTACTTGGGAGATGATTCTTATTTAAATATTGTTGGTTGTGGTAAAGTTAAAATCAAGTTTCTTGATGGTAGAATAAAAAGGATTAATGATGTGTTGCATATCCCTGGATTAGCACGATATTTGTTATATGTGAGAAAACTAATAGAAGCAAGTGTGCAGGTAGTATTTTCTGATGCAGGACGCAAGATGGTTAGAGGTGTTATGGTGATTGCTAGAGGTATTAGATATGGCATATTGTATAAGCTTGATGCATGCATTGTTGAGTGCAACATTACTTCTATGAAAAGCAAGTTTGTGGAAGGAGGGTTTCAACTTCAGTAGATGGTCATGAATTTTGGGTACCCAAGGGTTCTCTTTCTTCTAAATCAAAGTTACCTACAGAGAAAACTATATCATGGCACCAAATACTTGGCCATATTAGAGAAAAGGGTCTAAGGACCTTGAAAAATAAAAACCCCGTTGAAGGTCTATCTAATTGTAATCTTGAATTTGATTTATGTGAGCATTGAATTTATAGAAAACAAAACTTTGTTTAGTTTTACTCGAGTTCTCATAAATCTTTTGGTATATTGGATCTTATTCATTCTAATGTGTTTGGTCCTGTAGATGTTCCTTCAATTTGAAAATCCATATATCATTTTTTATTTATTGATGATTATAGTAGGACATGGGTATATTTTATAAAGAGTAAATCTAAAGTTTGTAGTCGATTTAAAAATTTTAAAGCAATGGTTGAGTTGCAGACTGGAAAGAAAATAAAATGTTTAAGGATCAATAATGGCAGTGAATTTTTCTCTAATGATTTTTATAGATTCTATAAATATTATGGTATTCATAGACAAAGGACAACTCTATATTCTCCACAACAGAATGGAGTTGCAGAAAGAATGAATAGGAAATTGATGGAGAAGACTAGGAGTATGTTTAGTGGTGTTATTTTAGAACAAAGGTTTCGGGCTAAATTTGTTGCCATTGCTTGTTACTTGATTAATAGGTCTCCTACATCAACTCTTGTTGATAAGATGCCTATAGAGGCATGGTCGGATCACAAGCCTTCATTAAGAAATCTTAGAGTTTTTGGTTGTGAGGCATATTCACATGTACCAAAGGAGAAGCGAACAAAGTTGGAGAACAAGGTTGTGAAATGTATCTTCATCGGATACATTTATGGTGTGAAAGGATACAAGCTTTGGGATCCTATTGCACAACAAGTAATACATAGTAGAAGTGTTGTTTTTAGAGAAACTAAGTCTTATTCTGTTATATTATAGCCTGAACAAAGTAAACAGGAAGATGTGATTCAATTTCCTTCTACACCTAAGAAATTTGAATTGAGGCCCATGGATAGACAAGAATTTTAGGAGAGCTCATCTAGCTCTGATTCTTTAGAAGAGGAGGAAGAACATCCAATTCAACTTTTTCATAGGTCTACAAGGCATAGACAACCACCTGAAAGGTATTCACCTAATTATTGGAGATGTATTTTTGCTTTGAATACTAACATGAATGAACCCAGATCAGTAGAAGAGGCACTAGGTATGAATGATGCAAAATATTGGAAGTGTTGTGCATGTTTTGCACACATGCCCCGCCAAAGGAAGGGACCCCCTATCTTTTTCTCCCACCTCGCTTTGTGTGCCCCTATCCTCGAGCCTAAGATGGTCACATGCCTTAAAATGATCAAGCACCCCTTGACCAAATTCACCTATCTAAAATTTACCAAGTCTTTTACCTCTGTGGATTTGGACCTGTGTCTTTCGCTGCCGCGTCCGCCAGACTAAGCAGACCCACATTCGCGAGTATCCTTTTATGGACTGCCATCGTTGCTTAGCCACTAGCTAGTGGCGAAACCCTAGTGTCCACCTAGATGACAGGTTCTGCATTTGCTTCCGCTACCTAGGTCTTCACTGAACTGTCGCGCTAACTCGGGTTTTCACAACCCACCAACCAAACTTGTCACTATACCAAAATTTAATGTGCACCATTAATGATGCTTCACATATATAAAGAAGGGTCAAGCCTATCATTTTCACACTTAACTTTCAAAATTTGAAGAGTGATCAAGAAGCGCCAGTTTGCATAGAAACCATTGTGGCTCGCATGATCTCTCAAGTCGTCCTTGAGAAAATTCAAAACATCTTGGAGAAATGATGAACTATATAAAAGTGCACCCGAGTTAAGTGGAGAGTTCGACGAAATATAAGCGATTAAGTGGGGATTTCGATGAAATATAAGTGGTTAAGTAGAGAGTTCGACAAAATATAAGTGGTTAAGTGGAGAGTTTGACAAACTCTATAAAAGTGTGCCTGAGTTAAGTGGAGAGTTTGATGAAATATAAGTGGTTAAGTGGAGATTTCGACAAACTATATAAAAGTGTGCCCGAGTTAAGTGGAGAGTTTGATGAACTATATAAAAGTGCACCCGAGTTAAGTGGAGATTTCGACAAACTATATAAAAGTGTGCTCAAGTTCGAATATCATGTCAAGATGTTGCTTAAATAAAAAATTATCACACAAGCGGGAAAGGGAAAGTTCAATGAACTATACAAGGCATCACCCAAATAAGAGAACACAAAACCTTAATGGAAAACAAGCTCAAGCGGCAAAACGGGGAGTTACATGAACTACAGAAAACACCGCCCAAGTTCGCATGACTGAGCAAAAAACCACCTAAGTAGGACCGAGCCATGTATAAGTGCCACTCTATTGGAAAAGAAATAGACGTGGAATTGTGATATCTTAAGGTGTCCAATCTGTTAGCCAACAGATCTTAAAGTCCCTGGTCCTATGCAGGAAATCCCATGCAGGATTCCGCTTGTGGGATGCCCTTATGCCATCACTGTTGATTAGCGGACAAACCTTGGAGTCATTCCATGTTGTGGGCTCCACCTACATCATCGTCGTCGAGTGCACCAAGCTCTATTGTAGCCAAAATTGCTTAAGTTCAGGATTCTTGCAAGCATTTTCTTGTGGCTTGCCTCCATCCCATCATCGTTGCTTTACAGAAAAGTCACCACAGAGGTCCGTAGTGCGGACTTCACACCCTTCATTGCCTTCCCATCTTTGGGAGTCTGCCAAACAAAACACTAAGTTAAAGTTGTATGTGGGTCTGTCCCTGTGGGTGGCCTTCACTCCATTGCCATTTCCTTATAGCCGAATGCCCATGTCTTCCTACATGGCAGACTCCACGAGGGGAGGGTTTCCTTCCATCGAATGCTAGGGCTTCCCGATGAATAACTTAAGTTTGAAGCCCATTTGCGAGTTCACCCATGTAGACCGTTGGCTGTAGAATGTTGCTCCTCCATGGTTGTTCTTTAACGATGAATACATCACAAAGGCTGGATAACTAAACCCCACACTTTCCAAAGAGACCGAACTCCAAGGAATAGTTCCCACATCTGAGGTGCCCGCAAGTTCCGCAATGCAAAATTCCGCGTGTGGGTTGACACTTGCCAAATGCCACTACTTAACAACTAAGCCTAACATCTTTCCACCTCATGGAACCTGCATTCATCCAAATCGTAAGTGCATCAAAGCCTAATCTAATGGTGTTGATTGCCTTGTGATTTGTTTCTGCATGTGCCTAATCATCTTATAAGAAGTTTGACCACCAACACACCCATGTAGAATTTATGTTGTGGGTGGCCTCCTATGGGTCTCCATGGCCTCGAAGCCGTTTTCTCACTGCCTTCATCCTAACGACTTCCAGCCTGGGGAAACCCACTTCCCTGGGCCCGTATTTGTGCAAATGATTTGAATGAACTCTAGATGCTAAATGATGATGGATTTTATGATCTTTTGATGATGAATGAATGGATCTAACCTTGGATTTGAAGGATTTAACTAATGTTTGCCTCATTATATGCAAAACCACTTATTGCACTCCATGTGTACAGGATTTATGGAACCTGTTGAGGGACCGTCAGGGAGGCCCGTTGAGAAGGTTGACAAGGGGAGTATTTCCATGAGGGACCCGCACGCAAGATCGCATCAAGGATAGAAATTTCAACCCAGAAAGAGGGTTGAACAAGGAAAGAACACATAGTTGCAATCATCATTCACTTTATGTGTGCCTCTCCTCCTAGCACCCATCAACAAAACTAGCACTAGAAGAAGGAGGAACTCTTTGAGAGGATGAAGCTACAATGATAAGAGTGCTTTCATGCAAGATATTTTGGGGACCATGTACTTCAAATCAAACATGCCCGAGCGAGGGAAGTTTTGTCAAACAAGAGGATAGAGGAAGCTATTTTATTTTCCATCAAATGGCAGTGCTTGCCAGGAGTTGTCTATCATAATCATGAGCAACACATTTGCTTCTCAGGGTCACAAATCAGTAACAAGACCTATTTGATTGGCTGAACGGATGTTGCAAACACATCAACACAAGGGAAACTTTCAACAGCTTTCAGCCATAACAAAGAAGGCAGCTAGAGGACAAAATCGGCTACAGTAACTAAAACATGAAATAGGCTACAAGACAAAATAGAGAAGAGGATAAAACAGTCTATTTATATGGTAATATATTGGGGGTAGGTGAAACCCTAAGTTGTAACAATCTGGGTCATTCATTGCAAATGAATCTTGGCCATTCATTTCACTTTTGGAAAACTATAAATAGGGGCTTGTTCCTCATTTGTAAGGATGGTGAATTGCTATAAGAGGCATTTTTCAGCAATAGAAGGAAAAATTGCATTATTTTGGGTGTTTTCTTTGAGCTTGCTCATTTTGCATGCATGATTCAACCTCCATGTCATTTCTATTAGTTAGTTTCTTGAATGAATTTAATGGTAGCTACTATTATACTATTTGATGAACTTCCAACCCATACTTTTGGTACTTGTTGATGAAAAAATGTTGTGCAAAGTTAGCCTGGGCTTATTTATTTGTTGCACTTTAGTTCAATTGTATGTTCATGAGGTAAATGCACAATCTGAAAATCTGCAAACCTTAGAAGATTGCACTGGTTTTGTGTAGTTGTAGGTTTCTCTTGGTCAAGAAAAAATTAATTATGGAAGTCTGTCTACTTTAGCATCCTCCATTATTATTGTCCATTCATAGATTAGACTTAGAATAAATCTCTCTCAACCCTTTCTCTTTTTCTATTTCTTTCAAACCTTTGTTAGTGTAGGATTCCAAGCATCACAACAATGTCAAATCTGATGAAAACAAGGAGTTTAAGACTGCTATCATGAAATTGCAGCTACTATTAATTCATTTCCATAACTCATGAAAATCCACTTGCAGACCCAAATCCCATGCTTTGTAAACCATAAATGCCCCTTTTTATTACCAACAAATCACATCAACCAATTGAACTATTCCAAGCATTGTCATGACCTAACACCCGAGAGACCTTGGGGTAATTTTATGAAACTTAGTTGCAGAAAATTACCTTTCAAGAGAGACATTGCAATTGTGCATTGTCTGTGTTGAGAAGGTGCAAAACCACCCATCAACAGAACTAGCACTAGAAGGAGGGCATGGATAAGCACAAGGCTACAAAGCTAGAATTTGAATGCACTTTCAAGTAAAATCTAAGATAGATAGATCTCATCATATGTTGGGAATTTAAAATCAGAAAATTTGAAGACAAGGCAACCTTTGAGCTGAGATGGAGCAGCAATTACAGATCAACATAATTCAGCTGCAAGAAGATTTAATTAGGAGATTAAATAATCCATTGCAGCACTTTGCATTGGTAGACAAATGTAGAATTCATGACACTTGCAAACACAATGAGATAGAATGTTTAACATTCTTAGGAAAAATTGAAATGGTTTTGCAAGGAGAAATCCCCTTTTGGGAAATATATCAACCCTTAACTCTTGCAGACCCAAAAGAAGAATTTGTTAACATGGCAACCAAAGCCTTCAAGGAGTTGGTCCAAGCACAACTAAGTAGCAAGGATGGACTACGATTAGAAGAAGTGTTGATGTCTAGATAGTGCAAGGTACATAATACACCTCATTCAAAGTTGACTTTCTCGTCATGTGCAAACATCATTGATCAAGCTAGAAGATCTTTGAACAAGATAGAGCAGCCAACTCTCAATGAATGGGAGTCATTTGCCAAGGCGAGAGAGTAGTCAACATTTAGAGGATAACACACTGAAGCTAAACCAAGAAATTTTACAAAAGTAAGTGTTGGGACAACCAACATAGAGGTCGAGAATCAAAAGGAAAAGGTTGAACTCCCTGGGACAACAAAGAATACTGATGAAAGTTCAACTAGAAAGGGATTAGGAGACATTTTCTCCATCGGTGAAGAGAAATACTCCACTCAGGAAGAAGAATAGTTGGTAGTTGAAACACAACACTCAGAAGATGAATCAACAGAACTTGCAACAGTATATTATGAGCCAGCCAACACAAATTTTGAAAACCAAAAAGAAGAGGAAGCTAAAATCCTTAGGACAGCGAAAATCCTTGATGAAATTTTAAGTGAAGGAGAATTAGAAGACCTCTTCTCGGTGGATGAGGGCAATCAAGCTCTCAAAAAGGAAGATCTAGAGGAGTGGGAACAACTACAAGCTGAGGTTGTCCACCATCAAGCTTTCTCCCGAAGTGCTGATGAAGATCCAATATTGGAGAGATATGATGGAATTGCTTCAAGACTAATGAGAGATTGGTCAGAGCTAAGATACCAAGCAGATTTGGAGGAGTTGTTGTTGCCAGGTTGGTGTAGGCTCCATGATTCTGCACATTTTGAATTCACATGCAAGTGGTGTCAGGAATCCATTAGAAAAGTTAAAGAACAAGTGGAACAACCAGGTCCACAACATCCTGCAATTGCTTCAAGGATTGAGCTAGAAGTCCAAGAACTGAAACCAAGTGATAACTTAGCTGAGTGTAGCTTACATGAGGATCTTGAGGCAACAATGAAAGAAGAACAATATAGTCTCGAACCTCTAGATGATGAAGCAGATCAAATGGGAGAGCCATCCATTGATCATCAAGAATCCTCCCCCCTTGTAGAGAATTTATACACGATTAATGATAGGCTTTATGGAGGATGTTCGAAGGGAGATCATATGTCATACTTCAGTCCCCTTGATGGGCCACTGTCCCTCGCTAATTTCTTCCCACTTGGAATTGTGCCACAGAGGTATAGTGACACTGAGGAAGAGTACATTTTAGAGGATGATAGTGATGCAGACATATCACCTGAGCCTCTGAATTGTGGAGCATTAGAGCTCACAAATCGGCAAAGGGACTCCACTTCCATCTACAACGAAAATGAAAAAGAGGAAACAAGTAAACATCTTGATGTGCCACACGAACTACAAAGAGAAGAAGACCAAGGCAAGGATGTCTTGGAGGCTACACACAAAGGTGATATTCCCTTCCAACTACAGGCTACAATTGTGAGTCTTCCCTCCTTGACCATTGTTGATCATCCTACACATTCTGAGAGCTGTAACAGGATAGATTCATCCATATCATGTTTTTATGACATGAAATATAAACAAATTGAGATCAACATGAGGGAAATTAAATGGGGCAACATGCTGCCTTTTGAAGACAACAATCAAGTAAACACCAAGATCACAGATGACCAACATGATAGTGTTTATCTCCTTGAAGACCGACTCATAGAGGTTGTGGGTCCCACTAAGAGGTTGGAAGTGGTGTTGGCTGATTCATTTTCCCAGCCTTATATGGACTTGAGATCAGGTAGAGTGTTCCTTGAACTTGAAAATTTTGATTCCTTACAGTGTTTGCTACCTAACCAATTTGATTGTGCTTTATAGACTCGTAATGCAAGTGGAATGTTACACCACTAGGTGCATCCTCTGAAACTTGCTGATGCACAATTTGATCATCCCACACACGCTCTGAATCGTCAAATACTGCTCCCTTCGCGTGACAACATCTAGGTTTTATCTTTTCTTGCTCTGGTCAATAACTGTAGTTGCATTTATGATTTTGATTATGAGAATGAGGGGGAAGAAACTTGTTTATGGATTGATCATGGGTTTCATGAACCACCCTAATTGCTAATTTTTCTTGATCATGTTATTGAATTTGAATGCTACACTATGAAGTTTTATCTTTCTAAACATAAGGATGAATTTGCATGGATTAGAACTATAACGATTACCCATATGCTTGTGCATGCATTACGAGGTCTTACGAGCATGGATGTTAGTTTGCCTCATTTGAGTATGGTTCTTTGTAAATCTCTTGTACTTAGTTCAGTTTAATTAGTATAAGTTTTGTGTACATGCTTCACTTTCCTGCTTTCGTTAGATTAGTTGGCTTACCGTAGGTTAGTTTTCCTTAGAGTAGTTTCCTTTCTGTCAGTTCTTGCTTTCTCGCTTTGGTTAGTTTAGGTGTTTGCCTTAGGTTAGTTTGGTTTTCATTTGCTTCCACTTTATGGGGTTCCTTCACTTGCTACTAGGCATGTTTGCAAGCACAACAACCATTTTATTGCATGGGATTGTTCTAAGTGTTCCCTTGAGAAAATTTAATCAGGTTTTAAGAGTGGATGGCGAGGGTCTTTCAGTTAGTGTGAAGTGACCTAGATGATTGATTCAAAGGGGATAAATGGTTGGTTTAATTTGATCCGGATGTATTATGAGATCTTATATCTCTCATATATCTTAAGAATCTTGAGGTTAGTATAGGTCCTTTTGCAAAAATAAGTTAAGTGAAAAATCTAAAATTATACTTCAGCGCCACTGTGATTCTCAGCCCTGAGTGCAAGCTTCATTGCTTGTGGGTTGAAATGAAAAGAAAGAAGAGAAAAGAAAAATCAAAAGAAAAAATAAGAAAGAAAATTCAACTTTCAGGAGGATACAATAAACTCTATTGGGGCTATGGACACCCGGCTGGGAGTAGAACAATGTTCGAGAGAATCACAATGATAACCTTGTCAGGGCTATGGACACCTGACTGGCAGTGAGGCGATGTCCTGGATGCTTTTGGAGTTATAATAAATTATGTAGCTTAACTTGACGGAGCTCAGGTCCCTGTAGTGGCTTGAGGAGGGATTTAGCGCATCTACATACACTTTTATTTTCAGTATACAGATGGTTGGGTGAACTAGTAGTTTTGGTACTTTGGTCGAGTGTTCGGTTTGTTTCTCCTAATGTGAAGGTCAAAACTAGAGATTCTAGGTTCATGATTCTAGTTTGTCATCGAAATTCTCAGGAGCATTTCCCCAGCAAGTCACCATTTGTTGTGCATGTTTTGCACACATGCCTTGCCAAAGGTAGGGACCCCCTTATCTTTTTCTCCCACCTCTCTTTGTGTGCCCCTATCCCTGAGCCTAAGATGGTCACATGTCTTAAAATGATCAAGCACCCCTTGACAAAATTCACCTATCTGAAATTTATCGTCTTTTACCTTTGTGAATTTGGACCTATGGGTTTCCTTCTGTCTTTTTCCACCACGTCTAGCAAACTAGGCTGACCCACATTTGTGGGTCTCCTTTTGTGGACTATCATCATTGCTTAGTCACTAGCTAGAAGAGAAACCCTAGCATCCACCTGCATGGTGGGTTCTGCATCTGCTTCCACCACATGGGTCTTCACCGAACTATCATGCTAACTCAGGTTTCCACAACCCACCAACCAGACCTGCTATTGTACCAAAATTTAATACACGCCATTAATTCTGCTTTGCCTATATAAAGAAGGGTCAAGCCTGTCATTTTCACCCTTAACTTTCAAAATTTGAAGAGCAAGCAAGAAGTTCCAGCCCGCACAAAAACCCTTGTGGATCACACGCTCTCTCAAGCCATCCTTGAGAAAATTCAAAAAATCTCAGAGAAATGACGAACTGTATAAAAGTGTGCCCGGGTTAAGTGGAGAGTTCGACGAAATATAAGTGGTTAAGTGGAGAGTTCAACGAAATATAAGTGGTTAAGTGGAGAGTTCAATGAAATATAAGTGGTTAAGTGGAGAGTTCGATAAACTATGTAAAAGTGTGCCCAAGGTAAGTGGAGAGTTCGATGAAATATAAGTGGTTAAGTGGAGAGTTCAACAAAATATAAGCAGTTAAATGGAGAGTTCGATGAACTATATAAAAGTGTGCCCGAGTTAAGTGGAGATTTCAATGAACTATATAAAATTGCACTCAAGTTAAGTGGAGAGTTCGATGAACTATATAAAAGTGCACCCAAGTTTGAATATCATGTCAAGATGTTGCTTAAATAATAAATTATCATGGAGGTGAGAAAGAGAAAGTTCGATGAACCATACAAGGCACCTCCCGAATAAGAGAACACAAAACCTTAATGGAAAACAAGCTAAAGTGGCAAAGTGGGGAGTTACACGAACTACACAAAACACCACCCAAGTTTGCATGACTAAGAAAAATGCCACCTAAGTAGGACCGAGCCATGTATAAGTGCCACTTTGTTGGAAAAGACATAGACGTGGAATTGTGATATCTTAAGGTGCCCAATCTGTTAGTCAATAGATCTTCAAGTCCCTGGTCTTACACAAGAAATCACATGTGAGATTCTACTTGTGGGTTGCCCTTATGCCATCGTCATTGATTAGCATCCAAACCCTAGTCATTCCATGTTACGGGCTCCGCCTACATCATTGTCACTGAGTGCATTGAGCTCTACTGTAGCTAAAATCACTTAAGTCTAAGATCCTTGTGGGCCTTTTCTTGCAGCTTTCCTCCATCCCATCACTGTTGCTTTACTACAAAGTCACCATAGAGGTCCATAGTGTGGACTTTGTGCCCTTCATTGCCTTCCTATCTTTGGGAGTCTGCTAAACAAAACACCAAGTTAAAGTTGTGTGCAAACTCATTCCTATGGTGGCCCTCACTCCGTTGTCATTTCCTAATGGTTGAATGCCCACGTCTTCTCGCATGGTGGACTCCCTGGGAGGGGGGCTTCCTTCCATCAAACTCTGGGGCTTCCCAATGAATAACTTAAGTTTGAAGCCCATTTAGGGGTCTGCCCATGCGAACCGCCGCTCCTCCATGGTCGTTCTTTAATGATGAATACCTCATGGAGGCCCGATAACTAAACCCCACACTTTCCAAAGAGACCGAACTCCAAGGCATAGTTCCCACGTCTGAGGTGCCCGCGGGTTCCGTAATGTGGAAATTCATGTGTGGGTTGCTGCTTCCCAAATGTTGCTACTTAACGGTTAAGCCTAACATCTTTCCACCTCACAGTGCCTGCATTTATCCAACCTACAAGTGCATCAAAGCCTGATCTAATGGTGTCATGTGCGTTGTGATCCATTTTTGCATGTGCCCAATCATCTTATAAGAAGTTTGACCACCAACTCACCTATGTAGAATTTCTACTGTAGGTGGCCTCCTATGGGTCTTCATGGCCCCAAAGCCATTTTCTCACTACCTTCATCCTAATGGCTTCCCACCTGGGGAAACCCGCATCCTTGGGCCCGCATTTGTGCAAATGATCTGAATGAACTCCAAATGCTAAACAATGATGAATGGATGGATCTAACCTTGGATTTGAAGGATTTAATTATTGTTCACCTTGTTATATGCGAAAACACTTACTGCACTCAGTGTGTGCAAGATTTATAGAACCTGCTGAGGGACCATTAATGAGGCCTATTGAGAAGGTTGACAAGGGGAGGATGCCCATGAGGGACTTGTGTGTTTAGATCACATCAAGGATAGAGATTTCAACTTAGAAAGAAGGTTGAACAAGGAAAAAACACATAGCTGTAGTCATCATTCATTTTATGCTTGCCTCTCCTCCTAGCACCCATCAACAGAACTAGCACTAGAAGAAGGAGTAACTCTTCGAGAGGATGAAGCTACAATGAGAAGAGTGCTTTCATGCAAGATATATTGGGGACCATGTACTTCAAATCAAACATGCCTAAACAAGGGAAGTGCTGTCAAACAAGAGGATAGAGGAAGTTGTTTTATTTTCCATCAAATGATGGTTCTTGCCATGAGATGTCAGCCAAGATCAGGAGCAACACATCTACTTCTCAGGGACACAAATTAGTAACAAGACCCGCTTGATTGGTTGAATGAATGTTGCAAACACAACAACACAAGGGCAACTTTCAACAGTTTTCAACCACATAAGAGAAGGAAACTAGAGGAAAAAACCAACTACAATAACTAAAAGATGAAATAGGCTACAAGACAAAATAGAGAAGAGGAAAAACCAATCTATTTTATATTGTAATATAGTGGGGGTAGGTGAAACCCTAAGTTGTAACAGATTTGGTCCATTCATTGTAAAGAATCCTGGCCATTCATTTACTTTCGGAAAACTATAAATAGGGGCTTGCTCCTCATTTGTAAGGGTGGTGAATTGTTGTAAGAGGCATTTTGCAACAATAGAAGGAAGCATTGCATTATTTTGGGGGTTTTCTTTGAGCTTGCTCATTTTGCATGCATGATTCAACCTCCATGTTATTTCTATTAGTTATTTTCTTGGATGAATTTAATGGTGGTTGATGTTATAGTATGTGATGAACTTCAAGCCCATACTTTTGGCACTTGTTGATGACAAACTGTTGTGCAAAGTTAGCTTTGGATTATTTAGTCGTTGCACTTTAGTTTAGTTGTATGTTCATGAGGTGAATCAACAATCTGAAAATCTGCAGAGCTTAGAATATTGCATTGGTTTTGTGTAGCTGTAGGTTTCTCTTGGTCAATCAAAACTTAGTTATGGAAGTCTATCTACTATAGAATCCTCCATTATTACTATTGATTCATAGCTTAGACTTAGAATGGCTCTCTCTCAACCCTTTCTCTTTTTCTATTTCTTTTAGACCTTTGTTAGTGTAGGATTCCAAGCATCACAACAATGCCAAATCTAATGAACACAAGGAGTTTCAAATTGTTGTCATGAAATTGCAGCTATTATTCATTCATTTCCATAACTCATGAAACTCCACTTGTAGACCCAACTCCCATGATTTGTAAACCATAAATGCCCCTTGTGATTAATAGCAAATCACATCAACCAATTGAACTATTCCAAGCATTGTCATGACCTGGCACCCAAGAGACCTTGGGGTGATTTTTTGAAACTTAGTTGTAGTTACTTTTCAAGAGAGACATTGAACTTATGGATTGTTTGTGTTGAGAAGGTGCAAAAACACCCATCAACAAGGAGATTATTATGGATGAAGAAACGACAGCTTTGAAAAATATGATACATGGGATCTTGTACCATTGCTTGAAGGAAGAAAACTCGTTGGTTGCAAATGGGTGTTTAAGAAAAAAATTGGTTAAGATGCAGGTATCGAAAAGTACAAAGCAAGTTTGGTCGCAAAAGGTTACTCTCAAATTAAGGGTGTTGATTATGGTGAGATATTTTCTCTTGTTGCAAAAATGACATCCATTATATTTTGTTTTCTATTGTTGTTGCTTACGATTTAGAGGTTGAGAAAATGGATGTGAAAAATGCTTTCCTTCATGGTGACTTGGAGGAGGATATTTATATGACACAACTAAAGCACTACGTGGTGGAAGGTAAAAGTAATCTGGTTTGCAAATTGAAGAAATCTTTGTATGGCCTAAAACAAAGTCCTAGGATGTGGTACTAGAAATTTGATACATATGTGTTGTTTGGGATTTGAGCGTTCTAAATCAGATCATTGTGTTTACTATAAAATGGATGGTGATCATTTCCTATTTATTACATTATATGTTGATGATATGCTATTTATTAGTAGAGGGAAATGTATGATTTCAGGACTGAAATCTCAACTTGCTACTAAATTTGAAATGAAAGATCTGGGTGAAACTAAACACATTCTTGGGATGAAAATTAAAAGAGATAGAATAAACAAAAATATATGGCTTGGCCAAAGTAAGTATGTCAATTCAATTTTATAGAGGTTTGATATGCAAGATTGTAGACCATTGTGTGTTCTTGTTTCAATTGGAACAAAGTTATCTATTTCAAATTGTCCATCCCCATCAGAGATGAAAGACATGAGCAAAGTGCCTTACAAGAGTGCAGTTGGAAGTTTGATGTATGCTATGGTTTAAATATTTACTTTATGTTGTTTTCTTGTTTTACTTTACATTCAACTTCATAGTAGTCCACATGAAAATTCAAAGTAGGGGATGAATTAAACTTGTGAAAAATACACACCTTGCACTTTTCCCTTCATTTTGGTCTCACCTAAATTTATTTGTCCTTAGTGCAATGACTAGTGTGTAAAATGATGTATTTTTAGATGGAAGTTGGCAAAGAACTTGATCTTAACCTAATTTCATCTTCACATATCCATAGGGATGGTCCCAATCCACAAGTCATCCATTTACCTAGGTAAAAATGTACCTACATAAATAAACTTTAAGATTTGAAAAAAATTGAGCCAATGTCCTCCCTTTTCCAACTAGTCATTATGAGTTGACTAAAACATGAAATTCTCCAAATTGTACACTAGTGTGTTGTATAAAATTATAGTAACTTATTATGATCATCTAGGGTGAAACATTGCATGCATCTAGGACCTAGAATTAAACATTCACAAATTGTAAAAATCCAAATAATGACTTTATAAGAAATATCAGATCTAAAAATGGTGCCAAATGAATTTCACAAATATAATATGAAAACTACATAATTATTACCTGTAAACCAACATTGTTAATGCACCAAAAGAAATGAAAATTCTTACAACTTATATAAAGATTATGGAACTATTTATTATAGGAGAATGAGACATTACAATAGCCAAAACACCTACAACAAAAAATAAATGAAAAATGGAACGAATATCACCAAAAACCACAACTAAAAATGCAATGAATATCACCAAGTCGTTAATAGATTTTTTTTACCACTCCTCTCTTTTGAATTGACTATGCACATGGTCGACTATGCGTCAGGGGTACCCCTCAGTCCCCCTCCCCTGTCCCCTTCTACCCAGATTCTTCTTTCAGCACATGTGTCACCGTCTTTGGGGCCCTCTCATTTGTTGATAGCTACTAGTGAGCCCATGATTCCCGTCCTTCCTAATGTCAAGGTGCTAGTGATTCCTGTTACCTCATTGTCTAAGGGGTGGAAGGATGTGCTATCTCATAAGAGCCCATCTCCTGAGGGTTCTCTTCATTGTCCAAGTGCAAAAAGTTTGGTCTCGAGTAATGAGTTCTCCATTCTTGAAGCTTTCAACAACAAGATAATTTCATCAATGGAGTTGGTTGTGGTGGGTAAGTTTCTTTCCTTCCAACCCTCTGTTAATATGGTTTATAGATGGGTATCTATGAAATGACGCCTAAAAGGTAGTGTGGGTGTTTGTGCCATGGCGGGAGGCTTGTTCCTTCTCAAGTCACGACTGAGGAAGATTTGGTCTATGTTCTCACATCGGGCCCATGGGTGTATGTGAAGCATGGGTTGTCTTTATGCCGTTGGAAGTCGAGGTTCAATCCTAGCATTGATATTTGCAAGTCAGCTCTGGTTTGGATTCGTCTCACTAGTCTTCCTCTGAAGTACTGGGATGACTTGATCTTTTAATGCATCGAAGACTCTCTGGGTCAGTTTATCACCTCAGACTCTATCACCAAATCCTTGTACAGGTTAGTATTTTCTCATTTTTGTGTCAACATAGATATCAATAAGACCTTACAAAACTCAGTAAATCTTTGCTCTATTTTTGGCTTCTGGGTCCAACCGATTTGTTATGAGAGCGTTGTGGTATACTGTTAGAAGTGTGCTAAACCTGGCCATCTCATCTCAAAGTGCAAGTCCATGATTGGGCTTGTCCCCAATCCCAGCGCTCTGGCTGCGGAGAATCCATTAGATGGCTTCCCCTTTGAATCTGATATTCTTAAGATCATTGAATCCCTAGCCAAGTCTCATCCTATTGACCCTATGATTCTTGTGATGGATGACCTGGTGAAGCCAATCTCTTCGGTTTCATCTCCCTATGGTTCTGCTTTGGGACCCATGGGGTTCAACCCTAGTGGTGCTCTAGACTTTGGTGTTTCCTCGGTGTTGTCGCTCTCTCCAAAAGGAGTGGAGGAAGGAAAAATCCAAGATGCTAGTGAGAAGGAAGTTACTCCATGTCCTATATAGGAGGCAGAGATTGTGGTATCTCAGATGCAAACTATAGATGGGTATCTATGAAATGGTGCCTAAAAGGTAGTGTGGGTGTTTGTGCCATGGCGCGAGGCTTGTTCCTTTTCAAGTTCACGATTGAGGAAGATTTGGTCTATATGCTCTCGCTGGACCCATGGGTGTATGGGAAGCATGGGTTGCCTTTATTTCGTTGGAAGCCAAGGTTCAATCCTAAAATTGATATCTGCAAGTCGGCTCTAGTTTGGATTTGTCTCCCTAGTCTTCCTCTGGAGTACTACGATGACTTGATCTTTCAATGCATTAGAGACTCTCTGGGTCAGTTTATGACCTTAGACTCTATCACCAAATCCATGTACAAGTTAGTATTTTCTCATTTTTATGTCGAAATAGATATCAATAAGACCTTATCAAACTCGGTAAAGCTTTGCTCTATTTTTGGTTCCTGGGTCCAACCTGTTTGTTATGAGAGCGCTATGGTATACTGTTAGAAGTGTGCTAAACTTGGCCACCTCATCTCGGAGTTCAAGTCCACGATTGGACCTGTCCCCAATCCAAGCACTTTGGCTATGAAGAATCCATCAGATGGCTTCCCCTTTGAATCTGATATTCTTAAGATCATTGAATCCCCATCCAAGTTTGGTCCTGTTGACCCTGTGATTCTTGTGATGGATGACCTATTGAAGCCGACCTCTTCAGTTTTAGATCCCTCTAGTTCTACTTTGGGACCCAATGGGTTAAAATCTAGTGGTGCTCTAGATTCTAGTGTTTCCTCGGTGTTGTCGTTCTCTCCAAAAGGAGTGGAGGAAGGCGAAATCCAGGATATTGGTGAGAAGGAAGTTACTCCATGTCCTATACAGGAGGTAGAGATTGTGGTATCTCAAATACAAACTACAGAATAAGAGTTTTGTTCAACTCCTAAGAAGAAAGGAAAACAAAAGAAATTGGATGTGGGGGGGTGAGTCTAAGTCGGATAGACCTAACCAACGACTGACTAGACACAAAGAAACAACAAAAGAAATAGCGATTGGGAAATATAGGACATTGGAAGTGTTCTCAAAGAAAAATTCTAAATGAAAGTCCTATCTTGGAATGTGAGAGGGTTAAATAGCCCCCATAAGCAAATGGTCCTAAAGAATTATGTTCTAGAACATAAGGTTGATATTTTACTCCTTCAAGAAACTAAGATGAAGGAAACCAATTTTGATTCTATTGCCAAAGTTATCTGGCCCAATGCCCACTTCGCTTGTTGTGATGCTGATGGGGCATCTGGTGGATTGTCTGTCTTATGGAATCCCTTCTAGATGTCTGGTTCTAAATAGTTTCAAATTAAAAATTGTCTAGGTATAAAGTTCTCCAATACTAGGGGCTCTTGGTCCCTGATAAATGTTTATGCTCCCAATATTAGGAATGCAAGGAGATCCCTTTGGAAAGATATTTCTAACTAGATTTTGGCTAACAAGGCTAGCCGATGGATGGTGGATGAGGACTTTAACTCCCCCCTTTTCCCTTCAGAGAAGTGTGGGGGTTTGACTGATTATTCTGATGGCATGTCTGGTTTGGCCGACTTCTTGAATTGCACTGGTTTGGTAGATACAGGCTTGCAAGGCCAGTTATTTACTTGGTCTAATTGTCATCTTGGGGTTGATCTGATCCAGGTCTGCCTTGATAGATTCTTAATGCTAATATGTGAGCTCTCCTTAGAACTGTCTCAGACCACAACCCTCTGTTGTTTCTCCCTGCTAACCATTCATTTGTTGGTATGTTCCCCTCCAAGTTTGAAATCATGTGGAATTCCCATCCTGACTTCAGGAACAAGATTGCTACCTAGTTGAATATTCTGGTACAAGGCTCCTCTATGTTCAGGCTCTCTCAGAGGCTCAAACACCTCAAATAAATGGTGAAAGGGTGGAATAAATGGGTTTTTGGAGATATTTTCCATCAAAAACGGGTGGTTGCTGATAAACTTATTGAGTTACAACAAAAATGGAAGATGGTGATAATAGTATTTTGATGGGTCAATAGGAAAAGGAGGAGAATTTGGAATGGGAGAATATCCTAAAGAAAGAAGAGGTATTTTGGAAACAAAAGTCCAAAATCCAGTGGCTTGCTAAGGGGGACCAAAACACTTCTTTCTTCCATGTTTCGACTATTAAACATAGAAAAAGAAATCAGATAATGAAACTAAGAAATGAAGTTGGGGATGAAGTTATTGTTCCCTCTCAAATTGGGCTATTGGTTGCTAAGCACTTCAAGAATGTTTATCTGAGTCCTTTGGAGGCTCCTGACCCTAAGCTAGTTGATTTGTTGTTGGATCCCCTTCCAACCCCTATTACCCTTGAGGATAATGATTCTATTTTGAGAGCGGTTACTCCTGAGGAGGTTCGTTCTGGTGTGTTTAGTATGGATGCCTATAAAGCCCCTGGGCCCGATGGTTTCCCCCCAAAAATTTTCCAAACCTTTTGGGAAATTGTGGGGGAGGATATTGTTCTAGCTTCTAAGGATTTTTTTAATTCTGGCAAATTGCTTAAACAGTTGAACCACACTTCCATAGCTTTGGTCCCCAAGTCTAAAGACCCTCTGTCCATGCTTGATTTCTGACCTATTAGTCTTTGCAATACTGTTTATAAGATTATCTCTAAAATATTGGTGAACTGGTTGAAACCCCTGTTGGAGAAAATGATCAATCCCAGTCATAAAGGTTTTGTCCCTGGTCGACATATTCTAGATGCTGCTCTTGCCACCCATGAAACTCTTCACTCTATGGTTAGTTGTAACAACCCCAACATGGATTTTAAGCTCGACATTTCCAAAGCTTATGATAAAGTCCTATGGAACTTTCTCCCTAAAGTTATCTCTAAGTTTGGCTTTAACCAAAAATTAATCAAATTAATCATGGAATGTTTCACCACGGTGAATTTTTCTATTTTAGTCAATGGTGTCTCCCAAGGGTTCTTTGAGGCTGGGAGGGGAATCAGATAGGGAGACCCCCTATCCCCTTATTTATTTATTATGGTGGCCAAAGTGTTGAGTAGGAATGTGGTGTGTATGTTGTCAGAGGGCTCCATCAAGGGTGTCAAACCGACCTCCACCCTTGATCCTATTACTATCCAACAATTTGTTGATGACATTGTTATTTCGTAAAGCTTCGGTGATTGAAGCCAGGAAGTGGAAAGATTGCCTCAATCTTTATGTGGCTTGTTTTGGTCAGTGCATCAATTACAATAAAAGCATGATCTACTTCTTTCATTGCACTCCTAGTCTGCAGGACTGTGTGACCGTGGTTTAGGCTATGTGAGTTCCACTCTTCCGTCAATCTATCTTGGCCTCCCCCTTACTATTAAGGAAGTGACTCCCATCTTCTGGGACTCAGTCCTTGAAAGAATCCAAAGAAATCTCGTTGGCTGGAAAGGTTCCCTACTAAGTCATGCGGGCAAGTTGCAGCTTCTCACTGCTACTCTCCAAGGTATTCCTGTTTATTTTTTGTCAATGTTCAAAATGCCCTGTAAAATTGTTGAGAAGTTTGAAAAGATTTAGAGAGTCTTTCAGTGGTATGGTATTGAAGATAAAAAGAAGATTTTTTTAGTCAGTTGGGAGAGAGTTTACCTTCCTAAACTTGAGGGGGGTTGGGAATCAGGAAATTCATTGCTTCCAACAAGGATCTTCTTGCTAAGGTTGGATGGGACTAGTTAAGAGATAAAAAGGACTAGTGCAGAATTATGAAAGCTAAATACTTGGCCAACCGGCCCCTAATTAGGTGTATGCAGAATGATCGTCCTCGAGGTTCCTTAGCTTGGAATAATATATGTAAAATTAAGAAACTCTTGTTTTTTTTTATCGGTAATAGAGTAATTTTATTAATAAGTGATAAACATTTTACAATAAAAGAGAACAACCAAACCCAACAACCTGGTTGTAGAATAAAAAATAGAAGAACAACCCCAACCACCCAAAACCCATACAAAAGATATACTAATTAAAGGTCCCCAGGGTTCAAACCCAAGCTACCAGGCTCGGGGCCAAAGCCACCAAGCAATCATGGGAAAAAACAACACCCCATCCATCCATCCACCCAACACCCAACCGGGCCAAACCAAGACCAACTGCCCAAGCAAAAAGGAGTAGCCATCAAAACACGCGAGACCAGCCCATACCAAAAAACCAGAGAAGAGATCAATCCCTGGATACATCCACACACTAGTCCTCCATACGTAGGCCAAAAAACCAAAAAACGCCAACACCATCCCAGCCACACTAACACCCAACCGAAGCCCAACAGACCCCACCCCTTTGCAATGAACGCTTCTTCTTAGGGACCGAATTCGGGACGCCACACACAACGTGACCCAGAGAAACATCATGTCTTCGCAGGACAAGTTTCAGATTCTCCCAAGCAAGCAACATTTCCAACCTATAGGAATCTTTGTCGAGCCTCCTCCACCACCTCACAAACGGAACGACCCCAAGCTCCTCTGCATCCTCCATATCTTCAAAACCTTCGAAAATGTCATACCCCACACCCGAGATAGCCCACTCCAAAAAGGAGTCCATCCCCAATAGTAGTTCCATGTCAAAGAGTGACACCATGACCCACCTCACTATCTTCACATCCTCATTTAACTCCAGACCCCACGAGAAAATCATCGAGGCAATGTCAATGTTGATTCTCCCTCTCTGTGTTGCCTCCATAAAAAGCCTTCCCAACACTTCCAAAACAACCTCCACCACATCCTTGAATGACCTCTTCAAAACAAAATTGAGGCAAAACTTCGAAATCGGGCCGAAAAAACTTTTTGTTGCAACGATGTTTTGAGAGAATACATTGCCTCCATCGCATCTTGCAGCAATTCCCAAACACCAGCCTCCCTGCAAAATTAAAAGAAAGGATAATAACCCAATCCAGTAGGAGATCCATAAATAGACCAACCAAACATGCCAAGTACCACCACCTGAGCCACTCCAGAGATAAAAATGAATGCCAAACTACCTCCGCCGTCATCCGCCAATACGGTACCCCAAGAAGCATAATCGAAAAGACATTTCCCCTCACCTGAGGCCAACCAACACATCCTAAAATTTTAGGCGTCTAAATTCATACACTAAAATCAATCAGGAGGACGATAGCCTGCCAACAACCGTATATTCATGATTCACAAGGAATCATGAAAGGAACACCTCTCCACCATAAAACACCTTAAAAAAAGCCACCTCATTCCACGCTCACAAAGGGTCAATCCATACACCTCAACTCAACCCCTCTGACACCACACCTCTCAGATCTTCAAAATGCAAGTCTTGTTGTCTGGCCTTAAAAATGGAGAATTGGTAAAGGAAATAAGATCTACTTCTGGGAGGATGTTTGGCTCCTTGACTCCCCTCTGGCCCTCTCAAAATTCAAGAATTTGATGGAACCTGCTTCTCGATTCTTTGGTAGGTATGTGTGATTACATGCACGGGTTATAGGGTGCTAGGTATTGGAAAGATATCAAGTCTTGTGGCCCTCTTTCTCCTAACCTCCTTGGTTTGGCTTCTTCGTTACAGTTCCTACTCTCTCAACATAGAATTACTCTATTGTTTGTTGAGGATGATTTCTTTTGGGGCTTGGATAGTAAGGGTGAATTGACTGTCAAGACGGCTTATGGTCTACTGTCGGACAAAGGCTTACAAATTAAATTATGGAAGAAAGTCTGGAACAGTCACTTAATCCCCAAAATAAAAAAATTCTGGTGGACTGCCTACCACAACATAATCCCTACCCAAGATAATTTAAGAAAGAGGGGATTTCAAATCCCGAACAGGTGCTTGTTGTGCAAAGGAAATAAAGAATCTGTAGATCATATGTTTTTGCATTGTCCATTTGTTGTTGGTGTTTGGGATCTTGTTTTTAAAAACCTAGAGACACACTGGACCATAAATAATGATTTGGTTTCCTTTATTGAGGGATGGAATGGTCCCTTCAGACACCCCCTGCCATTGGAAATCTAGAGACAAATTCCCCCAATCTTCTGCTGGTGCATTTGGAAGGAAAGGAACAACAAGGTGTTTCAGGACATTAAGAAGAGTCTGAAGGATGTTTTCTTTTGTGGGTTGAGGCTTATCTATGAAAGTATCTCCCTACTCAATTGGAAACTTATGGATTCTGCCCCTTCTGATTGGGAGATCGAGATGGCTAAATCCTGGAATTTAGTGCTTGGCATTGATGCCTATGACAACTCCAATTCTCTTGCTAGGAAAAATACTATTTGGAAACCCTCGCTTGAAGGTTGGTGTAAACTGAATTTCAATGGGGTGGCTAAAGGGAACCCTGGTCCAGCCAGCTTCAGAGGCGTTATTCATGATAGTAAGGGCAACTTGGTAGTGGGATATGCTGGTGGTATTGGTGTTAACTCCTCTATGGTGGCAAAGTCTAGGGCGCTACTCAAGGGAATCAAGATTGTTGTCACTTTGGGCATTAAGAATCTAGAGATTGAGGGGGATTCTAAAATGGTGATAGACACTATCAACTTGGGCCGCCTGCTTGGTTGGGACCTAAGGAATATTCTACTGGATATTAATTCTTTAACCTCTATGTTAGAAAGGTATCACCTGGATCATATTTTTTGGGAAGGTAACTAGGTGGCTGATGGCTTCGCCAATTTGCGGTCCACGTGGCAGATCAACAGATGTTGGAGGAATATTGAGGTCCTTTCGATGTTAATTCAAAGATTAATCCTCTTGGAGAAGAGGAATTGTTCTACTAATCATGATTAATATGTCTTTCATTTTGAAGTACAGGTGGTATTCCTTGACGGACCAATGGCTAGCTCATCCTTTAGTGACTTTAAGTGTTAGATCCAAGTGGATGGCCACGAGGATTTTGTTCCTATTATCTTTCCTTGGTGGGACCCTTAACCTTTTTGGGCCACATTATCAATACTACAACATATCCTCTCAAATCCCCATGAGATCGTGTGAAAGGATGCTTTCTGCCACTTTGATTAATTATTTCAAATTAAAGCTCATGTTGATTCACATTAGATTTTTTCAGATGTACTTGAATATCTCTAATCTCCCTCCCGTATTCATTTGGATTGGGAAATGTGTAAATTAATCAAGTTGATATGCTCTTGGGATTTAAATCTGGATCCCATCACTATTATTAATTATTTAATCTCGAGGTTTCTTGTGGTTGATTATGGGCCAGCGTGGCAGTTGTCCTTGGGACTGACCATTGGTGCGTGTAAATGGCTCCTTGCCTATATTATGTCATTTCCCTACTGGCAAAGTAAAGTTTTTTGCAACGGTTTACTCTCCGACGAGCTATCTATTTTTAGGCAGTGTTATGTTGGCTACTGTGTGTTGTGGGTCAAGATGGGCAGTGATAGAGTTTGTACCGAGCCTGAAAATTGTGAGGAGTTTCGCCAGGACCCTTTGGCTTGGAATATCTATTCAAAAGGTGGGCTTATGCCGCTTATGGAAAATCTTGTGGGCCATGATGAGATGTTGTCAACTCGGTTTTCTAGCTCATGGAAGGATCATCGGGTCACCATAGGAGGCATTGCTTTTGATGTTGATGAAGAGGTGATAGGTAAGGCTACTGGCCTTTCCTATGAGGTCATGAAATACAAAAAACATACTAAAACGTAGAACTTGGTGAGTCTTAATGCATTCTTTAAGGGTAATGAGAAACTAGTGAAGAAGCATTTGGATTTTGATCATGAAGCTCTGCTTAAGCCTTGGGACAAAGTTTGTCTGGCCATCATGAAGTATGTGACTCTCGAAGGGAGACTCAAGGTATTATATTTCTACCACTTGCCTCTGCTAAATCATCTCAGACATAAAATTCTACTTAGCTATCCTTTCTTTTTACTTTGTTCTCTGGAAATTTCCATCAAATATTCCCAGGAAATTGCCATGAATGACCCTGATTCCCTGCCTCCTTTACCTCTGCACCAAGGCCTTATCCACAGGCTTTACCAATTTCATTTGGCTCGGGTTCCTCCCAAAAATATCTCGATTGTGCGCATTGTAGAATTGGAACCTAAGAAAATACCTCTGTTAACCCTTCCCTTGCTATTTGGAGGGCTCGAAGAAGAATTCCCCCATCCCTGTGGATGATCCTGGTACTGAAACCTTAGCCACTCCTCCCCCGAAGAAACTGAAAAATGGAGGTTGGGTTGGCCCAATCAAGTGTTGCAGATGACCTCTATGAGCTGAAACACAAGAAGGTTAGCAGACCTGTGGCCAAAAAGAAAGGGAAGTATGTACCTCAGCTTCTGAGGGCTATTTTGGTTGCCGAGGAAGGTAAATGTATTGAGGAAAAATACTCTAAAGGGGATACAGTGGTGACAGATAGCTTTGAGATGGGGAAGGAGTAGACGAGTGTGAGAAGGTCCCATAGGTTGGTGAAGTTTAAGAAGGAGACCCCTATTGATGACATTTCCAGCGACTCAGAGCATAATGGCAGAAGTATTGAAGGCACTAAAGCTCCTGAAAAGTGGAAAGATAAAGGACCCATAGAAGATCTTAGTCATTTCTCTGATTTGAATGAGATGATTCGTAATGACTCCACCAAGTCTTCGGATTCTAGGGCTGGTGCTGAAGCGAAGATCTAGAGCAAGGATGACAAGGTGGACGAGCTCAGTGTGTTGCAGGAGCAGGTTGCTAAGTTGAATCAGAAGGTCAACTACTTGGCCCGGTTCAATATCAAGATGATTCATAGGTCAGCTCTCATGCTCTTAGATGTGGTCAAAGAAGAAATGGACAAGAGAACCATGGATGAAGGCCCCAGTTGGATCGGGGAAGATGTGTTAAACCTCCTGGTTAAAAAATGGGAGGGTTTAGACAATTAGTGGTTGGGTCTTGGTTGTGCTACCTCTCTTCTATTTTTTAGTTGTGTTTGTGTCTCTCATATGTTGTTACTATAAAAACAAAAAAAATTAATGGTCTTGCTCCTTTTTGTCCCTTTGGGCTCATCGTGTAAAGGGTACAACACCCCGTAAATGTTGCTTATATAATCAAAAACACACAAGTTGCACAAATTGCACCAATCATCTCTTGCAATTTTTTTATTAATTTAAATCTGATTACTATATAAAGATGGAATTTTATGATAGTCCAATATGTCAGCAATAACAGAAAATATAATATGGAGCAAACAAAGCATAAAACTCACACCCTGCCAGATCACACACATTGCCAATAGACACACTGAAACTCTCCAATCCTCACCAGAACAAAAATGGTTATCCCCAATTCTTGGAAATGATCTTGTATAAAAATATCAATAAAAACAATAACCCCACAATAACAAAAATATTTGAAACCAATATTTCTCTTCGTCACAAAATCAGATGGTTGCTAGAGTGCAAATTTCAAAATTACATTATCAATATCTCACCCAAACATCACAAAAATGTGTTATAGCCAACTAACTAGTCTAATGTGTTGGAGACAAAAATAACCATCACACACAACAGAAAAATCTCCTACTACAAATTTGGAAATCAAATTGCAAAGCTCACACCTACACATAAACATTACACTACTCTAGCCAATCTCTACAATCTAATGAAGTTCTATCACTCCCTAATTGAGAATGCCCTCTATAATAAATACTCATGGGTTTTCATCCACATAAGATTATTGCAAAACAAGAAGTTAATACAATGCAAGAATTGATAAGTTAATCTGACAAAAGATCCTTCCATATGTAACACTTGAAATATTTATAGATGGCTTTAGCCCAAATCTAAATGTCCCATCTAGTGGAAAAATAATAATAAAATTTATATTTCAACTCCTAATCCACCTTGTATGCCAAAATATACCATTACTATAACTACCAACTTGTAATTACACCCTGCATAGATGTTGTCATAGATTCCTATCATAACTATCATAAATCTTCTAGCTATTACAAAAATATCTTATCCATAATCCACACTCCTCTTGAGAAAATAAATACCAATATTTAATATTCAATTATTTCAGGGTGAGATATTAACTCCCGAATCTACGAAAAATAATTCAAATGTAAAATGGAATACTTTCCCTATTTTAAAATATTAGTCCATGGGAAAGTAGGAATGGACTAATAATATCACCAAATTAATTTTCTAGAAAGGGAACATGACACATGATCAACATTTGCATTAGCATGATGTCAACACTATAGACTACATGATTCCTAGTTGTCTTTGAACATTGTACCAATCATTGATTCAACAATAGGGTTTGACCAAAGGAGAACAATCCTAGTCTAGCAAACTCCCAAACAATGTCTATTGAAACATCTTTCGTAGGCTGTACAAATTAAGGCAAACCAATTCCTAACATTAGATTTTATTGGTGTAAATAGGTGTTTTACCTATCTAGGTCCCATTTACATGTTAAGTCCACTTAGGTCCTAGGAAGGAATCTTTCTAGTTAAACATTAGTTCACTTATCTCATCTAGTTAATTTTTATTTAATGCTTGTGTCTTAAGTCATTTAATGTTGGATCACGTTATTTAATTATGACACAATCATTTAATGCTAGTACTTCATCACACCTTGCCTATATAAGCAAGACATCATATGTACATTGTAATCTAACAATCATCAACCAACAACATATTCAATCTAACAATCTTGCATCCACAATCATTACATAATATTTCTGTCATTTCTCTCTTGTGGAAGTTATTGTTGTCTTGTTGAGAAGTTCACCATAAACTCCTATAGATTCGATATAGTTCAAATCTACAAATAGAGTTTAGTTTTGTGAACAAGATTCAATATGTAGACGTGGAGTTCAATTCCATACATATAAAAGTAAACCAAAATATCAAACACTAAAGTTTTCAATCACAAACATCTAACACATTTCAATTTTTATCATCATTACAAAAATCGAATAATAATCTCTTCTTCAATAAAATTGACATCAAAATTTGCATCTAAATACATCATAATTTCAATGGGTATGGTGGAGACGGAGTGGCACTTCATCATGGAGTGCTCAGCGTATAAAGACATCCAGGACAGCTATGGGGACACTGTGCAGGTTGATAATCTGAATACCTTGTTTGAAGAGTCAAGGTTAGACAAAATTGCAAACTTCATCATCAAAATACACCGCAGAAGGACTGATCTCAACCAATGTTTACAAACTGACTAGGGCCTTTCTATTGGGGGCTCTTGTGTTGTTCTTGGATCCCATAGATTTCTTTGACCTCGTGAACGTCATTAAAATTTTTCATTTCATTTCATTTTATTTTATTTTTTAAAATCGGTACATTTATTTCACTAACTTAATCGCAGCTCAATAATCTAGAGCAATTATTCATATTGTTTATTTGCATTTATTTATCTTAAATTTAATTCAAAGCATATTTTTTTTATTTCTGTCAATTTGTACTTTGAGCTTTGGTGTCCATTCCCAATGAATAGATGTCAAGTTCTTGGTGAGGCATCCACCAGCTGGAAAGAAAAGAGAAATGGTCGGTGTATTTTATTTTTTTCTTTAGAGAAAACGATTTGAAGTGGCATCCATGAAAAGCAGCGTGCCAACGTTGGCGTACATTTCGCAAACAGTCAAAAGTTGTGATCAAAGTATTTATTAGTGGGTGGTATTGGTGACTCCTTTGGATAGATTATGTTGCTCCTGGCTTCTGTTATAAAGTCGGTTGAAGGAACTTCATCAACAGTACACCCAGCAAAACCAGGGGTCAGGTATAAACACAAACAGTAGTGCACACAGATCCGAAGGGGTAGAGAAGAAGCAAAACTTGTCCTAAGAGCAATGGGGTGGGGGAGTTTTCTCAAAGCAGTTGCATATAATATCGACATTTTCGCAGGGTGTGTTCTTCTTAGCTAATCTCAACCCCAAAATTATGATTTTATGCATTTGGAATTCATTATTTGTGTAGATCAGAGTTTAAACATGGAATCTATGAAGACTTTCTGAATTTGTTGCTTCTATTTTCCAACATGCAGGCCTATTGTGACATTAATGTACCCTCTGTAAGTGCAAGATTATATCTCATCCTTTTTAAGACCTCTGGGTTGTGTTCAAATTGTTTTCAGGAAAACTAACTGTTAAAACAAGTTCAACTGTAGCAATTTTGTCATTTGTGAGGTCTCTAAATGTAGCGAGCTTTGGCTGCTTTGGCAGATATGCGTCCGTTAGGGCCATAGAAACTCCATCTCGGCTTGATGATCAGCAATGGCTGACATACTGGGTTTTGTATTCGTTCATTACCCTCTTTGAGCTTACCTTCTCTAAGGTCCTTGAATGGTAAAAAATCTCATTTTAACTATTTTTTTCGATGAAATCATGAAATATTCCTTTTTTCAATATGGGGAATATTACATGAGTTGAATTGGGTTATAATGTTTTATTCTGTTTGGATTCCCTTGAACAGGTTGCCTTTCTGGCCTTATCTGAAACTCGTTGCTACCTGTTGGCTGGTGCTTCCTATGTTCAATGGGGCGGCTTTTGTATATGGAAATTATGTGAGAAAGTTCATTCTTAACCCCAAATTTGATTCAAGGTTCAATCCTGCGCACAAGAAACTCGAGAACATGATGAACCCTAGTACAAGAGGAGTTGTTGAACGCTACCTTGAAAAAAATGGGCACGACGCATTCGATAGACTCATCAGGAGGGTAAGTCTTCCGATTCTTAGAAACCTTTAAACCCTTGAAAACCCTCACAGACATGTTTTACCTTTGTGGCAAAGCGATTTGACAACTTTCATGCCAACTATCTTATTGAATGCACAGAATACGATTTGGCCCAGAAGCAGGATATTGCTATTGTTCATGGCCCTATTAGCCAATTGACTAAAAAATTTGTTATGCTTGTACAACTTTAATTCAATTTTTTGCAAATTTTTAAAAAGTAAGTTACACGTTTCACAAATTTTTTTAGGTTTGCCAAGTAAGATTGAATGTTTTTTCTTTTAGCATTTGAAGTCGCCCTTTCCACTATTGAAGTTTAATGACTCACACAGAGTCCCTTCAGAAAGAGTCCACCAAGAGTCCCCCAAGTATTGCTAGGCCTCAGGCCTCTTTAAAAGAGAGGCAAAAGAGGCTGGGATTGTCTTTCCGCGATTTTAGCGGAATAAATACTCCTCAGTGAGGCTGGGAAATAGGATTCGCCAACCATTCTAATTTAACTTTTATGAGGACAGGTGTAGTTTTTAGTAGATTTTATAAGACGACCTCAATGAATAGTAACTACTTATTAGTGGCACTTTTCCTCATTTATGATTACAAGGCAAGAGGACACACAGCTTTAAGCATTTGTTAATTGGGGGAGGAATGCCCCCTAGAAGCCCTGTCCAAGGGGCATCCATTCAATCACTCGGGACTTGCACCTAGCTTCCAAGATTATCTTGATGCCTTGGCAATTGCCCTGTGTTATGAGCAGAGAAGGGGCCACTTAGGACTTGCACCTAGCTTCCAAGATTATCTTGATGCCCTGGCAATTGCCCTTTGTTATGAGCAGAGAAGGGGCCACTAAAGACTTGCACCTAGCTTCCAAGATTATCTTGATGCCCTGGCAATTGCACTGTGTTAGAGCAGACAAGGGTCATCTATTCCACCCAGTTTCCAAGAATGTCTTGAGCTCCTGGCTATTACTCTATCTTATGAGTAGATAATGGCCCACAGACATGTCAAGCTTCCAACGAAATAAGAGAATTATGGATTGGATTGAAGACAAATTTAACAATCTTGAACACTAAAGCATGCCCTACACTTTTAGTTCTTAAGGTACATTCCTGGGCAAATAAACAAGGAATTGAGAAGAAGTGGTTTGGCTGTACCTTTATTTCCATAGTTTCAGATAGCCTGCTTTATGATGCCAATTTTGGATTTTCGATGTTTCGTAAATCCAAGAGCATGTTATCTAGCATGGAAAGTGCACTACATCCAAGGTGCAAATCCATTTCTACGAGTATCGAGTGAACATACAAAGTTTATGAGGAGCATTTGAATACCAGATATCTTATCCTGTTTCATTGAGTACTTTTTCTCTTATGTTTTATATAGGTTTTGTACATTTTACCTGGATAAGCTGCATAGGTTAGTTACTTTACAGTACATACAGAAAAATATTTATGAAACAATTGTACATTGCAGAAATTTCAATTTTCAAAGTACTTAACCTATATGGTTTTCCAATATGGCAAAACTGGATATTAACTAGCCTGACATCCGTGCCTCCATATACTGTCTCCTCTTAAATGTCTAGTATGGAATCATGCTTATCATGGTCGTCACCCTTCTGTACATTATATTCCATGATCTCCACATACTAAATATTCCATGTATATTTTTCTTTCTGACAAAATACACTGATTAATATCAATCGCCAGTTTTTCTTACTGCTTTATTTTGTATTTGTTCCAGGCTGAAAAGGAGGGGAGACCTAGCATCATCACAGAACATGACTATGATTATGACGAGTATGACAGATATTGATCTTACAAAGCCAATTGGATCATATTGGTTGTTGTCTGGATTTGCCATCGGCATTACAAATGTGGCTGTGGATCCTTTCTTGAATGAGCCCGTAAACTAACTAATTTCAGAACATCTTTTCGGTACAGAGGTTATTTTATCAGTATATGGGAGGGAGGATTTTGTTCTCTTTCTATTTGTACTGTAAAATCTTTTTATGTTTGTCATACTTGGATGGGGAGTGGTTTTGAATAATTCTTATGTCTGTTCTTAGTGAAATTGACTGAACAAAGCAAAGCGTCTGTCTTGTTCAAAAGTAACATACTTGTGAATGTTACAGTAATGAAAACTTCTCTACTAGTATTGCAGTAGAAGTGCTACTTTCCACCGTTGTATAAGTTAAAAGACAACCATGACTAGTCAGTTATTAATTGATACTTTTGACATACTTGACACTGAAAGAATATTTTAATGAAAAGTGAATTTGACTTGATTGTAATTTACCACTCTTTAGTATTTCATCGAAATCCCAAACTTGCTGTTATTTTTTCTGTTAAAAATTTCTTGCTGTCTTTAGTACACCAGTCATTCTGACATGGTCTTTTTTTATAAAGGGTAAAGGGGAGGTTTTTGAAAGGGCCTCAACATGCTCTTAATGTAGTTTAGTTGGGGTTATTTTGTTAACTACTAACTGCATTTTGGTCTGGACATTTGATCATTTTGATTTTAGAGGTAATAAATGGTTGCTGCATGTTAGACTAGTACATTATTCGTTGCCAAGGAGTCCTAATGTATATAAAGTGGAGCCGTTGCATAAAATATCAATTTCTACCTACAAATGATTTGGAGGTTGCATGAAGATCCTTATGGAATTGGAAGCATAGCACCAGTTTTTAACTTTTTTGGGTATGCTAGAATCATGCCTAGTGGAAGGACTGACTGATTAGATGCTCTGCACTGCTAGCTATATAGTGATTACTCTGAGAAATTACATTTCTCTGATTTTGTGTGTCAGACAGATTGACCTGATACGTGAAATTACTGACTGAGCGAGCAGAGTGCCTTGTTAGTCAAGTAGTAGTATTTCTTTCTAAGCTGACAAGCATTAGCATGGCAGCAGACATAGAGAGACCAAACAGATGTTGTCAAATCTGCCAGGCCAAAGGTTCCAGAAGAGAAAGAATCGTTGCCTGGAAACATAGCAGCTCTTAGAATCAATAGCTATCATAGTTAAGCTTTTAATGGTAAAAGACATTATAGGTAAGTATGTTAGATGCTAAGTTGTGGAGGCGCTTCTCCAATGATGGTCATATTTGTTTGTGTTGTGGGTACGTGGGGGCGCTCCATATTTTGGTAGCTAGGTATGCCAACCATGGAAAACCCCCTAGGATTTACCATAGCAGCACAGCTCCCGGGCATGTTAAGGGTCATATTAGTCAGTAATTTCTTGAGTTAGGAGCTTAAATGGTGTGCACGTCTGTTTCCCTGTTCACCAAGGTTTTATGCTAGAGGAAAGTTGGTTGTCTTGCTAGTATTTATGAAAGAAAGATCAAGGTTGTACATATTTATCTCTGTGACATGAAGGGAATGGCATATTTTCTTGTACCTTTCTGTTAAATTTCATGATGGTTCACATTCCAATATTTTATAGAATATAATGACTTGGAAAGTAACTCGCAAAGCAACCATTCTTTTGATGTGTGTCTGTTTGAATTCTTATCAAGTAATTCTGACCACCTTTTTTATACACTTAATAATTTATAGACTCACTGCAACTATTCCTTTTGTGTTGCTCATCATTGGTGACATGTCCAGCCATAACAGTGACTTCCCAATAAATTTGGCACCTCATCACCTAAATAGGTTGTTAAAATACAAAAATCTTTACTTTTCAGCGAGTGTGAGTCATGTTTCTTTTTCATGGTTGATAAGATACAATGATTTCAGACAATTAATGGGTGGGTAGGCATCTATTCCTTTTGAGCAAGGATATGTTATGCATGTGAGGCAATTTCTTAAAGGATATTTTTGTTATGCATGTGAGGCAATTTCTTTGGGCTGGAGAGGCTCAAATAAAGGGCCAATATTACGTGTGGATTCATTTCAAGGAGGTTGGAGTTCATGTACACCGTCCCGTACACAAGATATTTGATTTTCCTAGGGAAGTTCTTCCCTTTGGACAAGGATGTGCGCTAATGTTAGTTTTCATGGTAAGTCATATGTGCCATGCCCGTTATTAATTTAGACGATCTTTTTTTTTGGGTTGTTCTAATAGTTGTTATAGCATTTGTTGATTTAATGTTTAATATTTTTAACTTTTTTTATCAATAGTATTTTAAAGTTGTTAATGTTGATGATGACTACCCATAATTGAATGAAGTGTATTCCTTAGATCTAAAAAACAACAAATCATGTGATGTCACATTAGTGCACCAATAAAACATGATTTAGTGCACAACTATTAGTCTCATTTATTTTTTATTTTTTTGACACCTCTATTAGTTTCATTTTTTTTAATTTTTTTTGGACACCTTAATAAAAAGCATGATGATGTGACATCATATTTGATTATGTGGCTTTGAAATCTTAGTTATAAGTAGAGAACTTGTCAAGTAAGCTGCTGTAAAAAATAAAAAACTGGGAGTGATGTGAAAGTTTCACGTAGGTTTTTGAGAAGCACGAAGTTAGGGTGTTTATCATTTGGAACCCACAAAGTCTAATTGGATTTAAGTCCAACACAAAGACATTAATAAGCTCAAACAAAATCTAAGTTCCTAATATAAAATTAGGAGGATCTTTATTATTTGGAACCCACAAAGTCTAATTGGATCTAAGTCCAACACAAAGACATTAATAAGCCCAAACAAAATCTAAGTTCCTAAAGAGGATCTTTATCATTTAGATTGTCCCAAATATTTTTAGAGAATCAATCAACTTTCAACTAGTGAATGCCTTTTTTTTCTAAGAGGATCGTATGTAGAGTGTGAAGTGTAGAGATGTTAACTCAAAAAAAAGGGAAGTTTGCTTGAGTCAAGCTAATTAGGGGTGTCTCTTGTCAATAAGAAAAGGAAGAGGGTATTAATCCCACCCATTGCAAGTAGTGTTCCTGGGAGTTGTAGGTTGGGAACCATAGTGACATGGAAATATGATCCACTATTATGTTAGTTATGTCCACACCTTGTAAGTTGGTTGTGTTCACGCCTCACTAACTAGCTAGCTACATCCATGTCTGTGCCCTCATTGAGGAGGAGGGATTAGGTGGGACTCGGAAATAGTGTAGGGTATACCCTAATGATCCAACAATTTCTGAAGATGAGCAACTTAAAATGCAACTTTACAAGCTTGCACATGAATTTGTAGAACCACATTAGAACAACTCATGGCTTTGGCATACAATGACAAGTATCGACATAACAACAAAAAATAGCACTATTTCTATCTTTCTAAATGCTAAAGAGAATTTCTACTCTAAAAGCTTGTCAAATTTGGGTAAATTTGAGAGAGATGAGATCAATCTACAAGAAGAATCATATGTCAAGAGAAAAAGGCGGGCATGAACAACTTCAAAAAATCATTGATCCAAGCCCAAGCCTCTTAAGCTTTAGAACAAAACTAGAAGAGATTCTTGAAGGACTATATGGTCATATGATGAATGACGAGGATTGGGTACATTCATATGAGTTAACCAATTACCTAAAGGGAGACTTTGATTAAAAAAAATGCACCAAGCAAAATGAGTTAATTTGGGTGCCAAAATAATCGACCAAATGCACTAGAATCTATGGTGCCAAGTACCTATAGAGGATTGGAGTTGGCATTACAGATTACGTTGATCCACCATAGGCAGATGTGGGGACAACCACATGTAGCCTTTGGGAGGCCTATAGCTACAAAGGGGTGTGTATGTGTACTACCTCTAATCCTTCCACCAAAGTTTGAGAAAGTTGGCCCCAACTTTGTGAAGAATCTAGGGGGTTAAAAAGATATCTTGATCTTTGATGGTCAACTTGAATTTTAATTTGGATTCAAACCAAGAGAGGAAGTTCTTGGTGACTCTATGAATAAAAGTGGGCAACACACAAATTCCTTGGTTAAAGAACTTCAAGGCATGCAACTAAAGTACTATGGCCAATAGTCAATCTTGAGGAGAGAAAACTAGATACCACCAAATACAATGTTGGTTGATAGAGAGACCATTATGGAAATTATTTCTTGTCCAATGAAGCCAAGGTTTGATAGTTTCCCAAACTTTCCAAATACTCTTGATGACAAAAGTGCCTTGAATTTTTATAGTATCCCGCACTGTAAAAAGAATACCAAAGTCAAGGCCCTTTTGAGCCAAGCAATCAATTGGCACTTTAGAACTAATACAATGTTGGACCAAAAAAATTTAAGCTTCATTGCCTTTTCAAAGCTTTGATGACCCATTTAGCACATAGGGCAATGGCTTGTCTACGGATTGGGAGCAAGCATAAGCCTCTAGAATTGTGAGGTAGGCAGTAGAAATCCCAAGCCACTTGATGAAATCCATGATTTCTTTCACCATTAGTGAAGAGAAAGTCGAGGAGTTTTTCAAGGTGAAGGTAAGAAGCTTTGGAGGACATTCAACATGAATAATAAAATGTGTGATACCTAGCACTTTGGAACAAATTTGAAATTTGTCAACCAAGGATAAGGGTTTGGCAATCCTATAACTAAGTTTCAATACATGACTGACTGGTTGACTATTTGTCTAACCTTTCTTAAATATATTAAATCATAAAAATACAACTTACTAAAGTCAGTAAACAACTAAGATGGAAATGTTCTTCTGACATGGAACACCCATGTTACATTCTCACAACATCTTAGGACTTGGCTACTGCCACTTGTTCACAAGTACTTGCACTCAAATCTAAGAGTAAACTACTCTCCTATTTTCGTGCACAATATGGTTTATAATGTTTTCAAGCAATGTCATTGACTCGAGACACTTCGCCTTACGCATAAGTTCTTGTCAACTTGTCAAATGAGTAAAATAAAATAATATTGTTCATCAATAAGAAGATAACTTATTTTAAAAAATAATTCAAATTTTTGTACATTTTTCCTCTTGGATTTTTGAACAAGAACACAATAATAGTGCTGGTAAAAGTATAGTATGTAATACCAATTTCTTTTATAAAAAAATATATATAATTGTGGTGTTTAAAAACTTTTTAACAATTCAAATTGTAAAATTGATTTTTTGCAGTCAACTCTGTTAATTTACTGTAGCTCAGACAACTGTTTTCTCCATTCCCAAAAATTATTATTTAATTCTGGAGACTTCTAGAAAGGAGTTAGCTAGAGATAATTAATTAATTAATTGATTGATTGATTCCTTTAGAAACTTATTGAAACTAGTTAGTTAGGGTTTGTTAGAGTCTAATTAATCTTAGCCATTGATTAAGATTAAATCATGGCCATTGGTTTTTCAATGAGAATAGTTTAAAAGGGGATCAATGGGATTTTGGAGAATATAGATACACACACTTGAAAAAGATTTGTAGTAAGAGCAAATAGTCTTGCAGTGATAGCGTTGGAGGCAGCAGCAATGTAATTTCAGTAGGAAAATTTGAGGGAAGAATTTTCGGAGAAGAATATTGCTGGAGCTCTACCAGTAAGAGGCAATCAGTTTACGTATCTCTTGATTTGTTGAAGATTAATAAAATTTATCATCTCCAGTATTGGTTTTCCCTCCAGGGTTTTTCTAGGGACAATTTGTCCAAAAATATTGTGTTTATTATTTTGCATGTTTTCTTCTCTATTCGTGTGGTTTTATTTGTGAAGTTGTAGTTGTGTTATTTTTCAATATTTGTTGTGAATTAATTTTCGGCATTCAAATAATCTTTATAGATAGGGGATTAATAACCAATAACTACAATGGAATTTTCACATGGTATCAAAGCATATCTAAGGGCAGAAAGGGCTCAGCGCAGGCACAAGAAGGAAAAATCAAGGGTTTATAAAACCCAGTTCTACCTCTTCGGAATTATTTGTTTTTATTATTATTTTTTTTATTTTGAGATGGCCTCAGTAGGTTTAAGAGATCGGGACAAATTGGATGCAACCTCAAATTTTGGTGTCTACAAAGCCAAAATTTCGTTATTGCTGGAAGAGAATGGTATCAAGGAATATGTGACCAGTGTTGTAGTTGTACCTACAACTCCAACACAATTCTTAGCATATAAGAAGGAACATGCCAAGGCGAGGATGTTGAGTCTTGATGGTGTTAAGGATCATATTGTTTCGCATATTGCAGAGTTGGATACAATGGAGATGTGGGATGCCATTTTGAATATGTACCAGAATGCTACCACTAACAAGAAGTTGATTCTCAGAGAAAAGTTGAGGAATACCTAGATGAACAGGGGAGAAGACATTACAAGCTACCTCACTAGACTTAGACTTGTCAAGGATGAGTTGACAGTTGTTGGAGATAAACCAGATGATGATGAGCCAGTACAGATAGCCCTAAATGGGTTTACTAAGCAGTGGGGTGTCTTTGTTCAAGTTATTAATGGATGAGACACCTTACCGAGTTGGGATTGACTATGGAGTGACTTCACTTAGGAGGAGCTTAGACTAAGTCTTGTTAGTGGTACCAATAGTAAGAGTCAGAAAAGTGAGGCATAACAGAAAAACATTTCCCTAGCAAGAAAAAGGAAAGCAAAGAAGGGGTCTAGTAAAGGATCAAATCCTAAAGGTGAGAAGAAAAAGGACTTGTCTAAAGTCAAGTGCTATGGTTGTCACGAGTTTGGCCACTATGTCAGCGATTTCCTGCAAAGGAAGAAGAACGAAAAGAAAGACAAAAAGTAGATGACAACTTCAACAAGTGCAGATGAGCTCTCTAGTAGAATGGAGGATGAGTTTGCACTCATAGTTTGTATGGTTAGCTCAACCTCACAGGGTGTTTGGTATATAGACAGTGGGGTGTCATTTCATATGACATGAGTTAGAGAATAATTTTTCAGTTACACAGAGGAGGACATCAGATTCCAGATTTCTATGGGGAACATGTCCAAACTCAATCCAGTTGGGAAAGGGACTGTTCTATTTCAGAGGGAGAATGGCAAGCTGATTCTCATTCATGATGTGTTGCATGTGCCAGGCTTGGGTATGAACTTGATTTTTGTATCTATCCTTCAGGATAAAGGCTACAATGTACTCTTTAGAGGGGAAAATGTGTTAATCAAGCATAAGGATTGGAAATCACCCATAGCTGGAGTTAGGAGTGGTCGACTTTACAGGTTGTAGTTTGATACTCATAAGGCACCGATGAGCAATGGTAATTCCAGAGATCAAGGAGAGCTATGACATAGAAGGATGGGCCATATACATCATGGAGCACTTAAATTGCTTCGTGAGACAGTGACAGGTGTTCCAGAGGTGAGCATAGAGCATGATGATGTATGTAAGGGATGTGTGTTGGGGAAGTTTGTGAAATCAAAATTTCCAAGGAGTGACACCAGATCCAAGGGTGTTCTTGATCTAGTACATTCAGATATATGTGGACCAATGTCGACGAAGTCTCTCAGAGGATACGAGTACTTTGTTATTTTTATTGATGATTTTTCTAGGAAGACCTGGATATACTTCTTGAAGACCAAGGATGAGGTTTTCAGTCATTTCCAAGAGTTCAAAGCTCTTGTGGATAATTCGACAGGAAGGAAGATAAAGGTTCTTTGGCCAGACAATGGAGGCGAGTAGAAAGGGAAAGAGTTTTAGGAGTTCTATACCAAGGAAGGAATCAAGAGAGAATGGATTGTTCCTTACAACCTACAATAGAATAGGGTTGCTGAGAGGAAGAATCGGTCTATATCGAAGGCAACAAGGGCTATGGTATATGACCAGGATATGCCATGCTACTTATGGGAAGAGGCATGCAGTACAACAGTATACATACAAAACAGGGTTCCACATAAGGTATTGGGCAAGATGACACCAAAGGAGGTGTTCTCAGGGAAGAAACCAGATGTCAGTCACTTCAGGATATTTGGGAGTTTGGCATATTGTCACATTCCAAGGGCTACACATTCCAAGTTAGATCAGACTGCAGAGAGAGGGTACTTTATGGGGTACATCGAGACCTCAAAGGAATATCGAATATTTATTCCAGGGGCCAAGAGAATTATAGTTAGGCATGATGTCAAGTTCATGGAGGAAAAGGCATTTACAAGGTCTAGAGACTTGCCAACAAATGATTAGAGTGAGCAGCCATTAGAAGCTCCAAGGATCGTACAATCGGATTAGGGATAGTGAAGCTCGAGTACAATTACTAGTACAAGCATAGGCTCAGGTGTTGAGATTTCATGGAGTATGGAGCAACAGATGCATCAGGAACACATGGAGGTCGATACTTCATCCTCTATAGCTGGTAGCAGGAACCAAAAGACACATAGAGATACTTAGGAGTTTGTGGGAGCTCCTAGGATGAGTAATAGATAGCGGAGACAACCAACCAGGTATAATGACTATATGGAATTAGTTAGTCAGTTGGTAGATAGTGAGACTTCCAGCTATCAGGAGGCTGCACAACAGTAGGTGTGGCAAGATGCGATGGTTGAGGAATATGGCCCAATAGTGCAGAATGATGTGTGGGAGGTTGTGCCTAGACTGACAGATAGGGCAGTGGTTGGATCACATTGGATCTATAAGATCAAGCATGGTGCAGATGGTAACATCAAGAAATACAAGGAAAGGTTTGTGGCCAAGGGGTTCTCTTAGAAGGAGGGAATAGACTATGAGGAGACATTCGCTCCAGTGGCTAGGTTTACTTCTATACGAGCAATGATCTCACTTGCAGCATAGATGGGATGATAGATCCATCATATGGATGTCAAGACGATGTTTCTTAATGGTGAATTGAAAGAGGAGGTACACATAGAACAACCAGAGGGCTTTGTAGCACACAACAGTGAAACCCACGTGTGCAAATTGAAGAGGGATTTGTACGGACTCAAACAAGCTCCCAAGGCGTGGTATGAGTACATTGATAAATACTTGCAGGGAATGGGCTTTGTGAAGACTGAGGTGGATGCTAACCTCTACTACTTGGTGGTTGGGGGTGAGGTTCTCATTCTTGTTCTATATGTGGACGACTTGTTTTTAACAGGTTCACTAGGGCACATAGAGGAGTGCAAGAGGGACCTAGCAGCAGAGTTCAAGATGAAGGATTTGGGGCTTATGCACTACTTTCTAAGCATGGAGGTATGGTAGATAGATGGAGAGATTTTCCTTGGACAAGGGAAATACTACATCAAAATCTTGAGGAGGTTCGAGATGGAGGATTGCAAAGCCATGTCTACTCCTATGATCACAAATTGGAAGAAGGTAGACTCATCCAGGGAGAAGGATGTTGACCCCACCTTATACTGATAGTTGATTGGGTCTCTCATGTATTTGGTCAACACTAGACCACATATATCATTTGCAATAAACTCTCTTTGTCAGTTCATGGTTGAGACAAACAGAGTGCATTGGACAACGACAAAGCATGCGTTGCGGTATTTGTGTGGTACAATCGAGTATGGGATCAAGTATAATTGAGGTGATGGTATCAGGTTGATAGGCTATACTAGCACAGATTGGGCAGGTAGTACATCAGACATGAAAAGCACTTCAGGGTGTTGCTTTAGCTTTGGATCAAGAGTTGTATCTTGGTACATCAAGAAGCAAAAGTTTGTGGCTCTGAGTTTTGCAGAGGCAAAATACATAGCAGCTAGCATGGTGACGTGTGAGGCAATATGGCTTTGCAAGTTGTTGGTAGCCTTGTTAGGTCAGAGGGTTGAGACTACGGTGATACACTGTGAAAATCAGAGTTGCATCAGGTTGTCTGAGAATTCGGTGTTTCATGATAAGTCTAAACATATAGACATCAGGTATCATTTCATCAAGGATTGTGTACAATGGGGGATTGTTTAGCTACAGTATATACCTATAGATCAGCAAGTAGCAAACATCTTGACAAAGGAATTGGGGAAGGCAAAAATCATCTTCTTCAAAGATATGTTAAGTGTCATGCAGAACACCTTCCTCGCTAAGAGGGAGTGCTAATTTATTGTAGCTCGAACAACTATTTTCTCCATTCCCAAGAATTATTATTTAATTTTGGAGACTTCTAGAAAGGATTTAGTTAGAGATAATTAATTGATTCCTTTAGAGACTTCTAGAAACCAGTTAGTTAGGGTTTGTTAGAGTCTAATTAATCTTAGCCATTGATTGAGATTAAATCATGGCCATTGGTTTTTCATTGATAATAGTTTAAAAGAGGATCAATGGGCTTTTGGAGAATATAGATACACACACTTGAGAAAGATTTGCAGCGATAGCAAAAAAATTTGCAGTGAGAGCAAATAGTCTTGCAGTGATAGCAAGGGCGTAGTGATAGCGTTGAAGGCAATGACAGTGGAATTTCAGTAGGAGAAATTGAGGGAAGAATTTTTGGAGATATTGTCAGAGCTCTACTAGTAAGAGGCAAGCAATTTATGTATCTCTTGATTTGCTGAAGATTAATAAAATTCCTCATCTGTAGTACTAGTTTTCCCTCTAGGGTTTTTCCAGGGACAATTTGTCCAAAAATATTGTGTTTATTATTTTGCATGTTTTCTTCTCTATTCTTGTGGTTTTATTTGTGAAGTTGCAGTTGTGTTATTTTTCAATATTTGTTGTGAATTAATTTTTGGCAGTCAAATAATCTTTATAGATAGGAGATTAATAATCAGTATCTGTAATATAATTTTCACAAACTCAACAAAGCAAGCATTAGCCCCCTCAGACTCTAGGGTTGTTTAGTCCTTGTCTTCGTCCAACATGCAATATGTTTGTTATTCATGTTCTGGTTTTGTCCTATGTGTGGCCTGTTTGGCCTATTTTGTCGAGCCCTTGTGGCTCCTATTTTTCTCTTTCTAGTTCATGTCCTATTTTGAACTAGCTTATTTTTGTCCTTGAGGGCTCTCCATGTAAAGGATACTACACCCTGTAAATGTTGCTTTATCAAAAATAGAGTAAGCATTAAGTTTATCTTATGATTTTATAAATAATTAATATAGAATATCCTTTACACCTTCTTTATACACACACACACACATATAGTTATATACTGTAAAAATCAAACCATTATTTCTCTGTTTTAACATATAATATTCATCATAATAAACTATTCTTTCATCTTTTCATTTTAGAAATTCTAGAATTATACTACAAAATTACTCAGAAAAAAAAGTATGAATGCATGCATGTTCAACTCTTTTTTTATGCACTTCTTGAAATTATAGAACATAGTGCTCGACACAACTTTCCCAAAAAATCTCAGCTTGTTAATGTTTGAACTCAAATTTTGCTTGTAAAACTTCTTCAGTAAATACCACAACTAACATAAACTCCCTTGCTCAAACTGGAGAGTAATGCCTATATATATATGACTTGTTACTCTACAATAACTCTCTCTATCCCTCACAGACTTGCACCATTCTTTCTTTGAATTTCTATAAACATTCAATACTAAACAGTGATATCTAACAACTATGCTCGAACTCATGCAATACTACCTAAATGTAATGCTTACAAACTGCCTCAAGCTCATTGTTAACACAATCTAGTGCTCTCTACCTTCTCCTACCCATCGCCACTCACAAAAACATAAGAATCCATCACAATCATTCCTACTCTTTTCATATATCTCACAAACTTCTCTTCTAACCACCCCCATTAACCATGTTTAACTGCATTTTTATTGAAGTCATAATACTTCCCATAACAATGACACCATCTCTCTTTAAGCTCATTATAAATGCATTCTATTAATAGTAAGAACTACCACTTAGTGGCTTGTGTATTTTGTTTGAACTATTGTGCCATATTTGTGGCCATAACAATGGCTTTAATACCATTTAAAACTCCTATCTAAAAGCTTTCGATGGAGGCTTTAAGCCCCACGAAGTGAGTAAATTTGAACAGATTTAAATTACCTTTACATGCTTTTATAAGCATGGTGATATGCTTTTAATACATTATTCATTCTTATTTATTATTTATATATATATATATGCTCGATTATATATTCAATTATATATATATATATATTTATTAAATATATTTAGATAATTGTTGACTTGACTTTACATAAACAAAGTTGATAAAATGAAGAGATGAAAATGATACTTATATATCTCTTTATTTTTATTGAAATAGACTAAGCCAAGGACTCGATAAGGTTCAACCTAATCTTATGACTCAACCTAAACTTAGACAAAACACACACTTAACTCAACTTGATAGGATTAGAGTACTTACCTAAACTAGTTACTTAGACCTACATGAGTGTGTGTTCAACTTATTTGGCATTAACTTGTTTATTTCCCAAGTCTATACTCCTCTCTCTGGTGATACTCTCTCTCCTTCTAGAAGGGTAAAAATTTGATCCTGCATTTCACTTAGAAATCCAATCAAATAGTTAAGTTGTTATTAATCACAACATCATCATAATCTTGATTAAATAATAATATAATCATTTAAAATTGAAACAGATTGCATTCCCTTTTATTTCATCAAAATGTCAAAATTCATTTAATTATCTATTGATATCAAAACACATTTTTGATGTAAAAATAATAATTTGTAAAATAAAATTCAGGGTGTAACAATAGAGATGCATGAAAATATCCATTTGAGAAATTAGAGTTTGAAACCATTTTTTCCATAGTTTTGAGAATAAATCTCCAGCTTACTCAATCGTAGGCTTTACTGATGTCTAGATTTAGAATCACACCCTTCATATTATATTTTTTGAGTGAATGTGTTGCGTCATGCACAATGATGATTCCATCATTAATATTCTAACCAACGACAAACCCACTTTGATCTTGAGTTATTATAGCTGGGAGAACATTTTTAGTCATTTTTCTATTACCCCAGAGATTATTTTATATATAATATTGCACAATGATATTGGCATGTAGTCTGCAAAGGTTAAGATGTCTTGTTTCTTTGGGATTAATACAATATTGTGTTATTGAAATCCTTACAAACTTTCCTTGACCATCTTGATTCTTCAACCATCTACCAATGCCATTGCCCATGAGTTTCCAACTTTCTTGAAAAAGGATGTAAGGAATCTATCCATTCTAGGAGCTTTATCTAGATTGAATTGGAATATTCTATTTTTAACTTCTTCCTTGGTGATCAAAGTAGTATGGAATTATCATTATTAGTCACAAGTGTTGGTATTATTTGTAGGAAGTTGTTGCGGAGTGGCTCAAGGTCACCATTTGCAAATAGGAGAGATTGAAAGAATTGGACACCTTCCTTTTGTATATCTGTATTTTTTGTGAAAATTCCAACATCCTTTTCTTATATTTATGTGATTTTATTCTTCCCATATATTTAATTTTGTGTTTAGATTGTGTACCTTTGTTGATAGCCAATTGGACTTGGATATTTGGGGTTTGATTGATACCTTGTTTGATTTCCATAATATTTCCAATCCACCTGATGCCCTAGTAGCTTCAACAAAAATCCCCTCTCATCCTTTACAATGTTTGATGAAGGCTTTCATCTCAGGTTCGCTTAGCTTGGTTTCTTGTAATAATATAAGGTTAATCAATTGATTGTCAAATTGGTGCTTGACCATGCATCTTTTTTTAGGAGTATTTAAGCCCCTAACATTCCATGTAAGAATCTTTATTTCAAGAGAATTCTCCTCTTGAATTTTAATCGAGGTTTGATAACTTGTTAGAGCTTCCTCTTCCCTCTTTTGCTTATTTATTTTGCAACCTTTCTTTGAGTCTCGAGAGCCTAGTTTGAGAATTTTTATGTCTTCTAGCTTATGTATTTTTTTTTTATGGGAACTTTCATTGTGAGCTTCATCATTGAGCAAATTATTTTCACGTTGGTTTAGGTTTCCTTCTTTCTGCTTCCATTGCATTGGGGGTTTTTGACAACACATAGACTCAAAATAATTCCTTTTCTTATATTTAAGGTAGAAAAACTTTGGAATTTCTATTTTCGTTTCTTGATTCCAGCATCCACCATCAATGTGAAGTCAAATATTTCTTAGTACTTCATTGACTAGTATTAATTTAATATTAGGCCTATGTGTACAAATTTCCTTATAAATTTTCTTATGACTGTAATGTTCTCCAATTCTTTTAAATATATTTCTTATAAAGTCTTAGATGTGAAACGAGCAAATGGTTGGTTCCTAAAGAAGAGTGGCAAGAAAGAATATGTTGATTTTGCGACATGGGATTGGTGGAGATAGAATGGCATTTTGTTATGGAGTGCTCAACGTACAATGATATTCGGGCCAGCTATGCGGACACCTTACAAGTTGATAATTTAAATACCATGTTTGAGGAGGAAAGGTTGGCCAAATCAACAAACTACATCATCAAAATTCACCATTGTAGGGTTGACCTCGAGCGAAGAACTCAAATTGTTTAGGGTCTCCCCTTTTTGGTGGCGGTCTTGTGCTGTTCCTGGGTCCCATAGGCTGTTGTGGCCTTGTGGACGTAATTAAAATCTTTCATTTCATTTCATTTTATTTCATGCGTACATTATTAGATAGCTCAATCAAGTGTTCACCTTTGTAGTCATTAGTTTCTTCATTGCTCTCAATTATGATTTTGTTATATGCTCTAATTTTTTCACCATCCTTCTCTTCTATTATATTTTGAATAGTGAAAAAATAAATTTGATGATAACAGATTTTCATATCAAATACAATAAGACAGGTTATAAGAAAAAAAGATGTTATAGGAGTTATACATGTTTTCTAATTAGAGGGTAGTGTAATATTTGAAATATTTATAGTTGAAGGTTTTATTTTAGTTTTTAGATATAAATTTTATATATTTTTATTTTAAAATATTTTTTATTAAAGTTTATTATCTTTAAGTGTTAGACAAAGTTATTGTGCATCATATTTTAGAACACAAGTCGATATTATTATAAGGATTTATTTTCAATTGAAACCTTCATCCACTAAACCTAATTTCATGAGGGGTGATATGGAGAAAGTATATCTAATTTAAAATTCCAATCAAAATAACTTCCAATAATGAAAAATTTAGACATAGCTATTGCTATTTGAAAGAGATCTTTGAGATATTGTTGATGGAACTATGATCAAACAAATAAATGTTGATGAACTCCAAAAATAAAAATTCAATGATAAGAAAGTCTTGGACATTGTAGGTATCAAATTTATCACAACCTTACTTGATTCATGTGAAACCAAAGAAATCCTATAAAGAAATCTACAAATTAAGAAACACACTATTTAGATCTCAAACCTAGTGCCAAAATAACCATACAGAAAAAAATATATGGGTTGAAAATGGAAAAAGATAGAGATATAGTATCTCACATTAGCAAGTTTTGTTCTTTGATAGAGCATTTGACTAGCATAAATGAAATAGTAAAGGAAAATGAATCAAAAGTCACATTACTAATTACCATACCCAAATATGTCCAATAAGATGTTTAACATAATCAAACTAAATATAATTTTTGAGAATATTTAGATCTCAAACCTAGTGCCATAATAGCCATAAAGCAAAAAATATATGGTCTAAAAATGGAAGAAGGTAGACATATATTATTTCACATTAGCAACTTTTGTTCTTTGATAAATTGATTGGCTAGGATAAGTCAAATAGTAAAGTAAAATGAATTAAAATACACACTACTAGAAATAACATACCCAACAATATGTCCAATAAGATGTTTAACCTAAGAAAACTAAATCTAGGTTTTGAGAATATTATATCCATATTTCTTGATGAGGGAGATGAGCATCATATATTAGAAGTGTTAGGTGCACAAAATAAGCCCAAAACTTCTTACAATAAATCTAAACATGTGAAAAAATATAGATACAAATGGCAGATGTTTCTACCATAAAAAGCTAGGTAATTTGTTATTAAATTATAAATTGAGAACATTAGAACTCCTTAATGAAAAGTTGCACGACATGGCCATGATAACTAAGGAAAAAGAATACACTTCAAGTGATGAAAACCTTTCTCATCAAAGTGGCGAAGAATATTTGTATCAATATCTATTTTTATTTATCTATGTGGTTTGATTTCTTCTCCAATGTCAACACTAATGGGGAATGTTTTTGATAAAGTAAGCAGCATTTTTAGGGTGTTGTACCCTTTACATTGAAAGCCCAAAGGGCCAAAAAGAAGCTAGTTCAAACCAAGAATGAACTAGGAAAAGAGGATAGACCACACACAAAAACAGCTGACAGACAAATGACAAACCATAGACGAGGACTAGACAACCCTAGAATCTAAGGGGACTAATTTGTTTCCCTTGACCTTAGGCCGCGAAGAAGCGAAAGATCGAGGGAGACCCTTCTTCTTTCTCAGAACAACAAACCAGGAAGACTCAGAATCCAAGTCCTCTGAGTGAGGCGAGAGCAGTAGATCCACAAAAGCCACCAAGGGAAAAGAGCCACCACTCATCGAGGGAGACGATAGTGCAAAGGAGGAGATAGGATTGATCAAAGGACCAAAAAAAGAATTCAACGATGTTCGGGCAGGCTTAGACATAACAACGTTAGTAGATTGAGCCAACAGTGACTCCAAGGAAGTGATACCCGGAAGAGGAGAAAACACAGGCTCCCGAGAAGACCAAATAGGGTCGTCCTCCTCAGGAGAAGCTTCCAAAGGAGGAGAAGCCACCGTGAGATGATTCGAGAGAGCATCCTTCCACCAAGTAGCAGTGCCCTTGCGGTGGGCATGTGGGCAAGCAAAGGCCAATTGACCCACAAAGAAGCATCTCCTACACCGAAAGGGGAGACCCTCATAGTCCAAGAGCTGCTTCCAAGGTTTGTCCTCCACCAATAAGACTACATCACCATGGAGAGGTTTGGAGATGTCCAAATCAACTAATAAGCGAGCCACCGTAGTATGCCCAAGCTCTCGAGTCATAGATTCCACCATTAAAAATAATCCAATGGTGTTGCCAATAGCTTCATAACATGAATCCTCCCAAAACTGAAGAGGGAGATTCAACAATCGGGCCCAAACTGGTCTGGTGTTCAATGACTCTGTAGGGGGATTGAAAGAACAAGACCAAGGCCTGATGGACAAAGAATGAATACCCCACATCCACCCCCTGTCCAGCATGCAGTCTCACTCCGCGGAGGAGGTGATAGTTTCTAAAAAGAAACCCCTTGCACTGGGGTAGAACTCAATCTTCCTAGAGACCACCAGCTTCTAGGAGACAAACATCTAGTCATGGAGATCAGGAAGGGAGGGCCACAGGACATTAAACCTGCAGACCATGCCCTACTTCAAATAATAATCCTCGTTCTTACCAACCTTAGGTTCACATACCACTACAGGTGAATCCTGAGCATAGGGCAAAGACCGATGAGCCTAAGCAGGAGCTTGAGCACCCACCTTAATAGCCTCGGAGAAGGACTTTACTCAGCCTAAAGAACCCCCAGTAACTGGAACAAGAGGTGGGACATCCACCCGCACAACACCAGGTACAGAGCCCACAATAGCCCACCCAACATCACTAGATGAAATAGAGGAAGAAACCCTGCCAACACCCCCAGTCTGATGCTCGCAGACCACAACAATCCTAGAGCCTATCACGTCTAGAGAGGCCACAGTCGCAACCTCAAGAAACACGACAACCGCAATACCCAACCTATCCAAAAGAGGCATGCAACCAACACAATCCATGCGCTAACACAAAACCTTCAACAAATCAAAGGGAGTAGGGGCTCCCCCCTACTCCCAAAGAAGCCTCGTAGTCCACCCGATGACCACGCCCAAGCCTTACGTCTTCAAGCCATTCAAATCTTTCGGGCTCCTGCCCAATGCACAAACGGACTTCTTTCGCGTCATTCTTCACCTAGAAGCTCTTCTTGAGTTGTAGCTCAAAACAATCCCCCATATGGGGAATGTTAGGAATAAGTTGATGTCATAGTTTAATATTTATTGTGTTAAACAATAAATTAAAAATTAAAAATTTAATGTTAATTTATAAATGATTAAATAAAGTGATTGTGGTGAATCTCAAACCACTTTAATAAGGATCTTCAGATTTTGTGGGAGGTTTGTATAAGAACATAGCTAGTTATAATATATTGTGTTATTGGTTCAAAGATAGTGATTCTATTTTTCCCTTTAGGAGCTCTTGATACAAGTTGGTTTTCTTTGATTATGTTAAGGCCATAGGTGATTCTAATTTTAGATATTTGTTTTTGTTCATGATTCCATGATAAGATCATAAATATGAAGTTGGATTTTTAGTATGACATGATTGTTTTTGCAAATATTTCACAAGTTTATCACAATGTGATAGGTAGCTCTAGATCAGTTTAATTGGGAGCTTTAGTAGTGATGTGTTATTGTTCCCTAAGTAGTTTTGAAACACTTTTATTGAGAATTTTTGGCACAATAAAATTTCTCTAGATAAAATCTACTAGTTGTAGAAAATTTATCTTTTGATGTCTACATACAAATCATGGAGCCATAGGGAGTTCCTAGATTTTTCATTTTCCCTTTGTAGTAGAAGAATTAGCTATGATTTAGGAACAATATTCTAGTTGAGTATAATGATCATTTTCATTGTAGAGAGAGGCTATTGGATATTACGGTTTTGTATTTATATTTTGGTTGGAATGAGATGAGGGTGGATATCAAATAACTATTGATAATCTATCAGACAATCGACAAGTGGTTGAATTGCTAGATATATTTGGGTGAGATTGAAGATCTCATTGGTTTTTGGAGATGAAGTATTGTAATGGTGATTCTCTTGATGAGGTATCAACATAAAGACTAAGGATCCTACACCTATAGGTGGACTTGAGTCCAACATGCTCAACAAAGAATGATTTGGTAGGTATAGCCCACTTTTTGTTTTAAATGTATTCTAGAGATTTATTTTTTTATAAGAAATATTAAATAAGTATGAAGATGTTAGCTCTACAAATGGTTTTGTCTTGAGCTATAGACTTAGTTTTAAGGAAAATTTTGATAACTATATAGAATTAGTAGTGGCTATGTGTTTATTCCCTATACGTGGGAATAGATATTTGTAGAGAGAATTTTATTATAAGATTTTGTTACAACTTTAGTATATAGGAAGATACTATTACAATCTATTTTGACAATTAAAATATCACTAGCATGATAAGGAATGGTAATTCTTGTGTGTAGTTGGAGCATGTTGATGTGCACTTCTAGATGCTGTGATTGTTATGCTAAGGTTTTTGAACACTAAGGAGTCAAAATTCTCTAGAATAGTTATGGGGATGTTTCTTCTAAATATTGATTTTATTTCATATGTTCTTGACACCTTATGCAATGTACACAATAAGTGGGAGAAATGTGAAAAAAATTGTGCACATTGCATACATATTAAATATTTTATAGATTTTTGGCCCATCTTGGAATGATATGCCACACTTTGATTATAACAATATTTTATAGTAAGTAGTATATAACGTTGAAAATATCATTTAATGTATGTGATGGGTCATTAATATTATATATGCTACTCACATTGCATATATTAAGGTCTAATGTAACTTATTATTTATAGATGGTTGCTTATGTATATATCTCCAATAATCATGGAGTGGGAAAAATGGGATGCCCAAGTGAGGGTGGAGACATATATAATTATTTTATTATTCTACAGAGACTTGGAAATATTATGGTAATTAAGTATTGATGAGTGGGTTACATAATGGACTTGTAAGAGCATATTCTATTATTAATGGGTGTAGGATGTAATTAATGTTTCATGGGGGAGTGTTCCAACTTGAGTGGTTGAAGTCGAAGCTAATTGTGGAAGAGTTATTCTCCATTCCAAAATGGCTCCACATGTGAGGGTCAAGATAATTCTTAGCATGTTATTTTTGGACCTCTTTTAAGCCCATGTTATTATTTTTTGGTAGTTTCCAAGTCCTCCTTAAGTCTATCTATTGGAGGTATGGGATGGAGGATGTAAGGCATTTATTTTTGTAGGTTTATGCTATACATTTTCTTCCAAAAAAGTAACATTGTTGATTTCATTCAAAATCACATGGATATCTTGTGAATATATTGTAATCATTAATGTTACTAAATAATACATTGGATGTGTGTGATTTGGAGGTTAGGGTTTTCATAGGGTATATCTATGTCGCTTATCTTCTTGTGGTTATTTATATTCTTCTTTTCTCATTATTTTTTACTTCTAAGTATTATTTATATGCAAAAAAAAAATTCACTTTTCTTTAGATCATTTTTCTATAATATTCTCCTCAAAGGGTTAATGTGGAAACACGTGTACATTTAATAGTTGACATTTATTTTATTTTAATTTCTAAGGAGTTCATGGGTAATTTTCCTAATGGGGATCACAAGAATACATGTCATATTGAGAACATGAATTAAATTAAAGTTCATATATATGTTTAATTGGAGGTTGTAATGACTCTTAGATATAGAGTCAAACTTAGGTGTTCACCATGTAAATATCACTTGTGTGCACTAATTATAAAAATCATTTAGTTTTCCTTTTGATCCTTGTGTATTTATAGAATACTAGATGGGATAATTGTGGTAATTAATGAGTCCAATTTATGGTTCAATTATTGATTATCCATTTGATGCAGTTCTCATAGACTTTGATGCTTGGATGTTAACCTTTTTATGATATTTCCTTAAAATCATAGACATTGGACATGCTATACGAACTATCTATGTTAATTTTACTTGTGGATTAATGAATGTCACTTTAAGATAGTTACAAATATGTAGTTGTTGTGCGTACTAATATTGTCATGCAGATATAATTAGAGGCCTGCAATTAAGGAAGATTCTTCCAGTTGGTCATTCGCCATACTGGTCAACAAGGTGGTCATTCAATGAAGGAAGACTCTTGACGGCGGGAGATTCCTCATTCAAATCAAAGTTTTCACTTCCTTGTAAATGGTCTTAATTGTCTGTAGAATGAATATAGGAGTTACTTCTATGCTAAGTTTACGTTCAAGCAAACATGTTTGGCCAGATTTAGCACATGCGTAACTACCTCTCCACTTTTTATGCTTTCCCCAAAGTGGCGTCCTCCTGATCTATCGGAGTTGACCGCCTTGCTAGGTGATTAGTTAGTAGTTGCTTTTCTTATAAATAAGACTCGGATTCTCCTTCTCAAGGGGTTTCTTAATCTAATGATGTACTCGCACTCTTATTTTTTCAGTAATATAGTCATGTTGCTCGATTGTACTCATGTTTTCCAATGAATTAAATGAATTTATAAATTCACGTATCTGAGTTTACATTTGTTTAGGGGATACACGTCCAAGGGGACCCACTTGGTGAGTATTATGTCCCTTAGTTTAGTTAGTTATTAGTTTATGTTCAGTAATTAGTTAAGAATCTGGTACTGTATGTTCCTATAGCCACTAGAATTCCATTCTATGACTGTTCCTGCAGCCAAAGCAGATAGAGTAGTTTCCTGTTTGTTTGCTCATATTTTCATTTTTATCATGCATTTTAGCTTAGTTTAGTTATTGGTTGATGCTCAACACTTATGTTATTTCCTTCCAAACAATTTACTTTCAGAATTGAGTATTTCTTAGTTGTAGGATGAATATGGCTACTCTGGATTCCTAGTGCACATACTGTGCTGACCCATTTCAAGTTTATGTCCCTGGATTGACAATTTAAATGAACCTTCATGATGATTGAAATAGCTATTCAGGTTAGATGTCCAATCTCTGAATCACAGTTGTAAGGGCTTAATTGTTAAATCATTGTAGGAGGCTAATATTTTTGGCGCCATTTTCGGGGATGGTGTCAAACTAGGGAGTTATTTGGAGTCATTGATAGTTTTTCTTGCTGTAGTATTTATGAAATTTGTTCTTAGTATACCCCTCATTTAACAAAGTAATGACCCCCCCTATTATTTTTTCAATTCTTTGTGTGAGCTAGTTGATAGTGAGTTGATACCATATGCATAAAGAAAGGAGGATAGATTCTCGTGGGAGATTCCTTCCTAACAATCCTAATCTATTCCAAATAATTGAGTATCAGTACCTGCCAAGAGAAGAAGAAGAAGAGGCCACACCCCTTTTCTCATACATTTTTGGATCTGACCAGTTTTGAAGTTTCCTTTGAAGATCAGAATCTGACTAAGAACCCCCTTGCTTTGGAACTTCATTAGGCAAGCATGGGTGATGCAAATAGAAACATACCTAACCAACTAGTTTTTCCTTTCCCCATTGCTCATCAGAATGAAGTAGACGACCTCAAAAATATCCTTGCTTCATTCCTTCCTAAATTCTATGGGCTTGTCACAGAATATCCTGATACTTTTTTGTTCGAGTTTGATATACTCTGCAGGAGTTATGACTATACCATTGATGCCCATAGGCTTAAGCTATTCCTTGCCACCTTGAAAGAAGTTGCATTAGGATGGTTCATGAGCTTAAGCAGAGATACTGTGGAGACATGGGAGGACATGAAAATAAATTTCCTTGAGAAATACAAGGAGTATTGCAGGAGCAATGAAATGAGAGGAGGTGACATTTTTAGGATGCAACAAAAGGAAGATGAGAGTCTGAAAGATTATATTTCAAGGTTTTTGTTTTTCCTATAGAAATCCCCACACCATACACTCAATGAAGAATCACAAAAGTCTCTTTTCTTAAGAGGAATTAATGACAGCTGCACAGATGCCTTGGACCTGATGGGAGGATGAGATATCACCCAAGTTCCATGGGAGGACATCAAGAAGATATTTCATAACTATTATATAGGGCATCTTCAAAGAAGGGGAGAGCTTACCAATCCTCCATGGGTAAGTCATCTACCAGTGAAGTTTCAAGAATGGAGATTACTCACTTACTGGCAGACTTTAAGCAAGACATCATAAACAATCTGGCTACACAATTGGATATACTTCAGGCCAAGAAGAAACAAGAGGAGGCAGAGGCAATGTTGGCAGAATATTACCCTCATTGCAGACAAAAGAAGAAGGACTGCAAATGCAAGATGATAGCTAATATTGACAGCAAGCAGATGACACCTGAGTTCAAGCCAATCCAGGGTGAAGAAGATCAAGTCTACTATGTTGCACAAAGGAAGCCATGGGCTCCAAGACAAGGCATGCCAATAGATCCACTATCTTTGGTTGGGCCATATTTCAATTCTTATTCATCTGGTAACCAATGGAAACCCCCATATCCATCCAATTATGGAGGATATCCACCACAGCCTTGGAATAACCCCCCAAATTCCTGGCCCAACCACCAAAACTCTCTACCCTAGTGGCAACAACCTTAGGGTAATTGGTAACAGTTTCAAGGAAATTGGCAGCCACCTCCAAGAAACTAGAAGCAAACATCACAATGGAGGGGAGGACAACAATGGCCAAACCAGACAACCAATTACATGCAGCCACCTTCTCAGCCCCAACAACCTACTATAATGCCTCCTCCTGCTAGTTCAAATTCAAATGCACCTAAACCTACTCAGCTACCAGCTCAGCCCACACCTAACCTAAATAATAAACCACAACAACAGTCGGTATACTTTTCTAATCCAACTCAATTCCATGCATATGTTGTGAGTGTAAGTAACATTTGCTCACGTTCGAGAACTAATTTTCCAGCTTCTTCCACACCCATTATCACTGAGTTTCCTATGGAAGAAGAGGAGCCTCTAAATGTCCCCATTTAGCCAAGTGCACCTAAAAATCCTAAACCAGTCCTAGTCAATCAGACTGAACTAGAACCACCATTTCCCTAGAGGTTGGAAACTGTGAAACAAAAAGAAGAGGAGGACACAACTTTTGACATTTTAGATTAGTTGAAGCATATATGTGTTCAAATACCTCTATTTCAGGCCATAAAAGATGTTCCCATATATGGAAAAGCAATCAAGGAAGCATGCCTTAAGAAGCCAGGCAGGAAGAAGAAAGACCCCACTACAGTTCATGTGGCAGGACAAATGACTAACATCATTCTTGGGAAAGTGACTATTCCCAAATATAATGACCCAGGGAGTCATGTGGTAGGATTTATTGTAAATGGGATCTAGATAAATAATGTTCTGATTGATTTTGGAGTAGCAATAAATGTAATGACTAAGGACATCCTCCAACAACTAAATGTTGCAAGCATGAGACCTACTCCCACTGTCCTACAGTTTGCTAATAGTTCTATTGTTAAGCCTGATGGGATAGTAGAGGATCTTGTGGTAACTCTAGAATCTTGGGAGTACCCAACATTCTTTCTCCTAAGGCCACATTAGGTGGGTACCCCATTATTCTTGGAAGTCCATGGTTAGCAACAACAGATGCCTATATTGGATGTCAGACATGAGACATGACCATTTTTTATGGAAAGAGCATCGATAATATTGTTCTCTAGCCTCCTTCTCAGCCATCCTAGGATAGGAATGATCCCATATGGCCACATGTTGGTGAAGAGGCCAAGGAAGTTAATTATGTGGCACAACTTATGATGTTAAGCAAAAGTTCTTTCATGCAGCTTCAAGATGAAGATGAAGTATTGTCTAACATTATTCAGAACCATTGTGAGGTAGAGGAAGCATCATCCTCTCATGCATCTGATTCTTCTAACCCAGTGAAGACACTCTTTCCCACTCTTCTTGCAGCCAGAGCTCCTGCACTCAAGGTACCAAGAATTAGTGAAGAATCTATGGTAGAGTTAACTACACAAGTGTAGGTGTCAGAAGGAAAATATCTAAATATTAACAACAAACTAAGTGAAGAACAAAAGTTGTCATTGGCAAACTTACTGAGGGCCCACCAATGTGAATTTACATGGGATTATCATGATATGAAGGGATTGTACCCTAAGCTTTGCACTCATAGGATATACATAATAAATGATTGTACACCAGAGAGCCAGCCTCAAAAAAGAATTAACCCTACATTGAGATAAATTATAAAATGGGAACTACAAAAATTGCTAGATGGATTTATCTACCCCATTTCAGATAGCTAGTGGGTGTCCCCGTTGGTGATTGTACCCAAAAAAGGAGGGAAGTGGCAAGTTTGTGTTGATTACAGGGAATTTAATCTTGCCACCAAAAAGGAATATTTTCTCTTACCTTTCATAGATCAAGTTTTGGACTCACTTGCAGGAAAGCAATACTTTTCTTTCTTAGATGTATTTAGTGGCCATAACCAGATCCAAATTGTACCAGAGGGCCAAGAGAAGACCACCTTTACCTATCCATGAGGGACCTATGCCTACTCAGTACTTCCATTTGGCTTATGCAATGCACCTGCAACTTTTCAGAGGGCGACATTAGCATATTTTCATATATCTCTCTTGATTGCATGGAAATCTATATGGATGACTTCACTACTTATGGTGTTGATTTCAATGAAGCATTGGAAAATCTCAGGAGAGTCCTACAGAGACGTGAAGACCACAATCTATCTTTAAATAGTGAAAAGTGCTTCATGATGATGTAAGAAGGTGTAGTTCTTGGCCACTACATCTCTCACAAAGGAATTCAAGTAGATCCTGCAAATATTGAGGTGATCACCAATCTGCCTATCCCTGCAAAAAAAAAAAGATGTTAGGAGTTTCTTAGGACATGTAGGTTATTATAGGAGGTTCATCAAAGACTTCAGCAAAATGGCAGCACCATTGTATAATATCCTAACTAAAGATGTTGAATTCCAATGGATAGGAGACTATGACAAGGCATTTTCTGACTTGAAAGAAGCTTTGACTCATGCTCCTGTACTCAAGGGTCCTAATTGGGATCTTTATTTTCATATCCATACAAATGCATCAGATTATGTTATAGGAGCAGTCTTAGGGCATAAAGAAGGAGCTATTGAAAATGCTCTTTATTTTGTCAGCAAAAATCTATAGGGAGTTGAATTCAACTATACAGTGACAAAAAAAGAAATGTTGGCAGTGATCTATGCCCTAAACAAATTTAGGCACTACATAAAAAGCTACCAGATCTTTGTGCACACCGATCATGCAGCCATTAGATACCTCATGAATAAACCCCTGATCTCAAGTAGGCTAGCAAGATGGTTATTGTTGATACAGGAGTTTGACATAACCATTATGGATAAACCAGGGAAGGCCAATATTGTTGCAAACTTCCTTTCGAGGCTGACTACATCAGAGGACAATCAAGTCATAGATGACTCTTTCTTTGATGAGAATTTGTTTTCCGTCAGTGTACAAACACCCTGGTATGCTGACATAGCTAATTATCTGGTCACAAGGAGATTTCCTCCTCACCTCTCTCCAAAAGAGAAGAGGGTGCTCATTGAAAAATATTTTCATTTCTCATGGATTGCTAGATGTTTGTTCTACACTAGACCAAACAATGTCACGAGGAGATGAGTGAGGGAAGATGAGACATATGATATTTTGCATGCATGTCACAATGAACCCTCTGGAGGGTATTTTGTAGCTAAGAGGACAACAATGAAGATTTTGAACACACAATATTACTAGCCCACACTCCACAAGGATGCAAGGAGATATACAAGGAAGTGTGATAGATGTTAGAGGATGGGTCGACCAACCAAATCTGATGAGATGCCACTTTACCCCTAGGTAATAATCACTCCATTTGATAAGTGGGGATTGGAATTTGTAGGACCCATTGATCCTCCATCAATTGGTAAATCCTATATCTTGGTATGCACTGATTATGTAACCAAGTGGGCAGAAGTTAAGACCATGAAGCATGCAAGAGATAATAAGGTTGCAGAATTTCTTTATGAGGAATTTTTCACTTGGTATGGGGTTCCAAGAGAGATAGTGACTGATCAAGGGCTTCAATTCACTTCAACCCTTGTTACAACACTGGTCAATGAGTACAACATTAGGCACAAGAAGTCTACTCCTTATCACCCTCAGGTCAATGGCCAAGTTGAGGTGACCAATAGAGAAATTGAAGCCATTCTGACCAAAAAAGTGGCTATCCATAGAAAGGATTGGGCAAGCAGAATACCAGAAGTTGTTTGGGCCTATAGAACTACCTAGAAAACAACTATAGGATTCACTCCATTTGATTTGTTGTATGCAAAGACAGCTATGATACCCATTGAATTTGAGTATAAGACTTTTAGGACTGCAGTAGACTTGGGGATGGATATCTCTGAGGCATAAAGGGACAAAATTATGCAGTTGAATGCTTTGGATGAGATGAGGAAGGTAGCCTTGTATCACAAAGAGGTAGTGCAGAATAAAAGAATAAGGTGGCATGAAAAATTCATCAAGGATAAGAAATTCTAGCCAAGTGACTGGGTACTGCTCTATGACTCAAGGTATCAAGACAATGTAGGGAAATTGTAGACAAGGTGGCTAGGACCATATGAGGTTGTTGAAGTCTTTTCCAATGGAGTTGTTCAACTCACTACCATTGACCCTGTCAAATTTAAGCTACTTGTCAATGGTCATTGCCTCGGGTTGTATCACAAGCCAACTTCCAAGGAGGAATTTCTACAACAATTCACTCAGCATGTAGCACCCGAACTTCCTACAATCGAAGGAAGCAGACCTAGTGTCCCTCATTCCGGTTAACTAAGGTATGTAAATTTTCATAATAAAGACTTCCAATTTTGTGGGGTTCCACTTCTTCACCCATCTGCCCATCCATAGCCACCTTTCTCTCTCTTCCATCACACCGCCATCATTTCACTTCATTCCATTCCACCTCATTCCACTCCACTTTCATTAATTACTCAACCGATTTCTTGAAAAGTGACCGGTAATTTCTCCATAATATTTGCAATAAATCTTCCATGAATTCAGGTATGTGCGCATCAATTTGTATATCTTAATTGTCTTTTAGTATATTCATTTAATTATTGTACATTAATATGGACATTCTCCATAACATGTAATTATTCCCTTCCCCTGAATAGTCGTTACTGCCTCGTATGTGAGGACACATGTGAAAATTTAGGTTGGGGGGAGGGAAGTGTGAATACCATGTTCATGTGTCTATCTGTATTGGTTCACATCAGCAAAGTTTAAGTTATTGAGCCGATTTTAATTCTGAGTGAGATGACGGCTCGCATGTGTGAAACGACATCAACCGCCGCCATTTTCATTGATCATAGCCTTCATTTATTACTCCTTTACTGCCTTTAGTGCTCCTGTCATAATCTTAAGCCAAAAAGGTAAATTTCAGACGACACTGGCATTGGAAATTTAGTATCGTTGCAGGAAGGAGAAGTTTAGCTTTTAGACAAAGATTACAGGAAGGGAAACTTTACAAAGCGATTGTTTGATTGTAGGAAACTAAAAAATGAGAGGTGGGTTAATTCAAAATGAAACCATGGTTCATGATGTATTACTACAGGATGCACCTTGCTTGGTTGAGTTCAGAAAATGCAGATGGTTAGATTATTTCTTAAAGCTGAATGGTTTTGATGAAGATGTTGCGTTGGAATTTGCATAGACACTGTCTAAAGGAAAGTCCATGGTAAAAGGGTTGGAGATCATAGCCACTGAAGTGAGGATTACAGAAGTTACAGGGTTGCCTATCGACAGTGAAAATTACCTTACTACTAGAGACGCCAGGTCAACTAGGGCTGAATTTACAAAACTCGATGACCCTCCATTGAGTGGACAAACAAGGTGTGAAGAGAATCTCTCTACCCGAGCCATGGAAGCAAGTAGTTGTTTTTTGTGTGAAGTACATTACCTGCGAAGGTCATCAATCAAATCTATATTATGTGATTTTTAAACTCCTAAACCACATGAGGCATGGGAGAAGAATGAATGTGCCAAACGTGCTATGCCACCTTCTTTCAATCATGGTGGTTGAGACCCAAAAAGGTAGGGACAATTATGTTTCCCACCATTGTCTGATCAAATTATTAGTTGATAAGTCTCTCCATGATGTGTTTGATATGACTTGGGAATAATTCTTGAATATTGATCAAACTAGACCAAAGAATTTTTGACCTAGGGTTTTTGCTCAACCTTGTAGGGTTAGTAGGAGAGTGAGAAATGTTCAGGCCACTCCTGGAGCCTCAACTTCTAGCGCAAGCCATAGTGTAAACCTCCTACAACCAAGCAAACCATAGAGATTAGTTCTTTTGAGACTAAAAATTCAAAAAAAGAAAGTTCCTCTCTAGATTCTGATGATGATTTTCCTCTCGACATCCTAATGAGAACTAGGGCATAGAAGAAGAAGGCAAAAATAAGAAAGGGAAAAGATAAAAAGAGAATGACAGAAAAAGAAGTGCCAAGCTCTAAGAAATGGAAGGTTGACAATGTTATTCCTACAACAAAAGAAAAACATGAAAGCCCTCCTAGAAATCAAGACCAGCTAGGCCATCCTTTGGTGTATCTCCAAAAGGAATTCCTAGGCCTAGAGAAACATCACGGGAGGATACAAAAGCTCCAATGGGGCAGGTGAATGTTGATAAAAAGGGGCATATTTGAGGAAGCAATAAACATAACGCTGATAGATCTTGCCGACATCACAAAACAAGTTGAAAGCCAAGTGTATGAGGAAAATCAAGAGCTCCTTCAGCAAGATCAAGAACAAGAACTTGAGGCCCTGCAACTAGAACTGGGAGAGTAGTCAGCACCCGTGCAACTAGAATTAGCTGAACAAATAGAACCCCTGCAACTGGTACTATATGAAGAGCAAGCAAAAGTGCCAAGAATTTTTTTGGTAGGAATACATAGGCCCTCTTATTCTTCAATGCACATGGTAGCCATGAACTTATGGAAATAATTGCAAAGGAGGGAAGAAGAATGGAAAGCAGAGAAACACAAGATAAAGAGGGAAATTCAAAAGAGAGATGAAGATATTGAAGATAAGAATGAAGAAATTGTTGCTTTAAAGAAAAAGGTGGATAATATGGCAACCTTAGTACCTCAGATCTTAGAGTGTAGGACTCCTCCAAGGGTTTATGCTTTGTATTTGAAGGAGAAACATCTTTATTTTAAGCTAGCAAGGATTGTTTCAGGTTTGAATCCTTCCATTGAGACTCCTCTTGAATTTTTTAATGCTTATCGGATTGCTCCTCCTGAAATGAAGAATTTGTTGTGTGAATTCTAGTTGCATAATTATGTTGTGACCCAAGACCATGATTGGAATCCACTGTTGTATGTTGGAGATTTCTAATTAAGGGCATTTATGTTGTAGATACAGAATGAAGTCAGTTGGGGAAAACAGTTCAGGACTTATAGGCAAATTAAATCCAACACTCCCCTGTCCATCAGAGTTGAATCTACAAATCCAGGAGACATTTTTCAAGGATTGGCACAGAATTCTTTACCGACCAAGCTATGGCAATAGGATCCTATTTGAGAGAGAAGCATTTTATAAAGAATATGAGGAGGTAGCAAAAACCACAAGGGAATTTGTAATGGGGTACCTATCACAAAGGTGGAACAACCTAATTGATGAATTGAAACAAGTTGAGCCTCATTCTACATAGAACTATGTTGCAGCACTTAAGAGAGTTGATAGATATATACAAATTGGAAAGACGGAGGGATAATTTTGGCTTCCACTGACTTTTCAACCACCTATCCTACTGTGGCCTATGCCAAACTTCAGGTATTACCAATACGATATAGATGCAGAGACAGAGATAGAGCAAGTTGGATAGACAACAAGGGTTCTATTGGGACCCTAATTCATGCACAACAAAAACTGATGGAGGATAGTTGGCAATTTCAAATTTCAGGGCATTGACCAAGCAAAAGAACTCTACTGGAGGACCAACAAAACCTTAGGTTGGGGGGAGTGATGAGTCCAGTTTATGGTTCAATTATTGATAGAGTTTGTTATCCATTTGTTGCAGTTGTCATAGACTTTGATGCTTGGATGTTGACTTTTTTATGGTATTTCCTTAAAACCATAGACATTAGACATGAGCTTATTTTCATAACCTTTAAATGACATTGACATGGTATATGAACTATCTATGTTAATTTTACATGTGGATTAATGAATGTCACTTTAAGATAGTTACAGATATGCAGTTGTTGTACGTACTAATATTATCATGAAAATATAATTAGAGGCCTACAATTAAGGAAGATTCCGCCAGCTGGTCATCCAACATACCGATCAACAAGGTGGTCATTCAATGAAGGAAGACTCTTGACGGTGGGAGATTCCTCATTCAAATAAAAGTTGTAACCACCTTGTAAATGGTCTTAATTATCTATTGAGTGAATATAGGCATTACTATTGTGCTAAGTTTGCGTTCAAGAAAACATGTTTGGCTAGATTTTGTGCATGCGTAACCGCCTCTCCACTTTTTATGCTTTCCCTAAAGTGGCATCCTCCTAATCTGTCGAAGTTCACTGCCTTGCTAGGTGATTAGTTTGTATCTGCTTTTCTTATAAATAAGACTCAGATGCTCCTTCTCAAGGGGTTGCTTAATCTAGTGATGTACTCGCACTCTTATTTTTTCAGTAATACAGTCATGTTGCTCGATTGTACTCATGTTTTCCAATGAATGAAATGAAGTTATAAGTTCATGTATCTGAGTTTATATTTGTTTTAGGGGATACTCATCCAAGGGGGGCCACTTGGTGAGTATTTTGTCCCTTAGTTTAGTTAGTTATTACTTTTTGTTCAGTAATTAGTTAAGAATCTGGAACTGTCTATTCCTACAACCACTATAATTCCATTATGTGACTGTTCCTACAGCCAAAGCAAACAGAGTAGTTTCCTGCTTGTTCGCTCAAATTTTCATTTATTTCATGCATTTCAGCTTAGTTTAGTTATTGGTTGATGCTCAACAATTATTTTATTTCCTTCCAAGCAATTTACTTTCAGCATTGAGTCTTTCTTAGCAATAAAATGAATATGGCTACTTTGGATTCTAGTGCACATACTGTGCTGACCCATTTTAAGTTTACGTCTGTAGGTTGACAAGTTAAATGCACCTTCATGATGATTGAAATATCTATTCAGGTTAGATTTCCAATCTCTGAATCACAACTGTAAGGGCTTGGTTGTTAAATCATTGTAGGAGGCCGACAATAATGTTATTGTATGGTAGGTATATGTTGTTGTATCTCATCCTTGGTTGAATAGTATTGATGTCTTAGTGCTCTTGATTTCAACATTGTGGTATGGTTATGTTTGTGATTGTGATGTTAGATCTTTCATATGTTACAGATTTTGTGTTGGAAGTGAAGGTTGGAGATATTCTCTTTCACTTGTTAGATATTTAGTACTATAATATTTTATTTTAATGAATTTTTTGCTAATAATACATTGGATGTGCTTTGGAGGTTGGGTTTTTTCTAAAAGGATTTTCCTAGGTAAAATATTGTGTTATGTGTATTTTTTATTGTAATGAATAAAATTGTTTTTCCTAAAAATATTCTTATATTATATTAATATTATTTCCTATAGTTAATATGTGCTAACCTATCTATGTTTGGTACTTATGTTTAATTTCTTACAATTTAGAGTCAATGTGAATTGGAGTGAAACTAGAAGAAGATAATAAGTGCATAAAAATAATGTGTTCCTTACTTGATTCATGAGGGAATATAATTATGACAATTAGTGGTAATTGTTATTCATCAAAACTATAATAAATTATAGATTACTTTTTAATTGAAGACATCATAAGAAACTTCAAGGATGATAGGTTAAATAAGGTAAGAAGAAGGTGGAGATAGGAAGTCCAAGGGAGAGGAAAATTCTAACTCTTCAAATAAATCCAAATAAAGGTTTTATTATTATGTTAGGATGTATCACACAAATAAGAAATAAAATTCTAAGAAAAATTATTCCTATAATAAATTATTGGACAATGATGAGTACATTAGTGATGTGTTTACATTTACAAAAACTATTGGTGATGATTCATGGATAACTAACCTTGGTGCAATGTATCACATGAATCCTAATAGGAAGTGGTACTTTGAATACAAGGAGTGTGATGGATGATCATTCATCCTTTGTGATAACTCTCTCCATATATTTTGTTGGGGAAATATTGAAATTTTCCTTCAAGGATGAAAGAGTGAATATGTTCTTTGGTTTTTTGCATATTCTAGGTTTGAATTTATTTTTTCTAAGATGATTAATTCTAGAATGCATGTTACCTTTAATTAAAAGGGTTATAGTTTGGATAGAGTAAATTGGTGTGAGATAAACTTATCAAGAATGGAACACTCTCTAGGCTAGAGGCAATAACATTGTGTAACTTAGTCAATATTACTAAACCTAAATTAAGTATTTTGCTACACAATAATTTGGGTCACATAGAATAAAACTATTTTGAAAACCCTAGTAAGTAAGAATGTGGTAGAAGGTACTTAAAATTATATTATTTTTAAGTTCTATTAGTATTTCATGTTTGGAAACTAGAATAGAGTAAAGTTTTCTTCAAGAATCACTAGAAGAGGAGAGATCTTAGAAGAGATTCACCATAGTGTATTTGATTTTATAGATATGCACTCCATTGGTATGTATTAGTAATATATCATTTATATTATTAGTCTAGACATGCTTGCTTATTTTCGTCAAAATAAGTCTAAGGTTTTTCATAAGTTTAAGTAATATATATCCTTTATTTATCAAAATGCTCCTACCTCTTTCCATCAAGGTTCAGTTCATTCTTTCTATTACCCCATTTTTTGGGGGAGTATAAGGAGTAGTCTTCTATTGAAGAATGCCTGCATTCTTAGAAAAATCATCAAATTCCTTGAAACAATATTCACCCCCATTGTCATATTTCAACACTTTTATCTTATAATATGATTATTTTCAACTAAGGCCTTAAATTCCTTAAACTTAGTGAAAACTTCAGATTTAGAATCCATAAAATAAATCCAAGTGTATCTTGAGACATCATTAGTGAAAGATACAAAATACCAAGATTTACTCAAAAAGTCAATATCCCTTGGTCCGCATACATCTGAATGAATGATATATAATAATCCCTTTACCATATTAGTCCCATTAGGAAATGATGATCTATTTTTTTTACCAAACACATAATTCTCATAAAAATTATTTTTCCAAGAGAATAATAAAAAATACCATCAACCAAGTTTCTATTAAGATTGGTATTAAGACCTTTTTCGCCAATGTGACCTAGTCTATGGTGCCACAACATACATACATTTTTAGTACTAGTTACATTGGAAGAGTTACATAAATTAGAGGCATTTAGCCTAAACAAATTCTCTATCTTAGATCTTTTAGCTATCACCAAACTCACTCTTACCAACCTGCAACCATAATTGTCAAATGTCACATGCATTCTAGAATCAATCAACTTGCATACTAAAAGTAAATTTCTCGTAGGTCTTGGAATATGCAAAACACCAACAAGATATTTAATCCTCCCATATCTGAAATACAACTTTAGCTTTCCCTTGCCAACAATTTTCTTAGTGTTTCTATCACCAAGGAACACATCTCCCCCATCATATGCTTTGTAAGTATTAAACCACTCCTTCTGAGGAGTCATATGGTAGAGAAACTTGAATCAATAATTCAAGCATCATTACTAATATAGTTAGACAAAATAAATAAAGCATCAAAATCATCATCAGAGGACTTTTCCATGGAGGAATCAACATTCTTTTTCTTGTTCTTACACTTATTCTTTGCATGCCCTCTTTTTCCATAATTCCAACACTTTACTATGCTCTTTCTAGGGTTCTTAGAACGTCCTTTAGATTTATCCCTCTTTTTATCCTCTTTAGGCCCTTTCTCTGTGCACCTTCCTTGCACATGCAAGGCATCTTGGGATACAAAATTTATAGATTTTCTCAACATCTCCTCTGAAAGAAGTATGAAAATCATGTTGTTCATCTTTGGTTGCATTACCACTACTTATGACAATAATTGTATTTTCCAAAGATTTGGGAAAAGAAAAAAGAAACAACATACTTTTATCTCCATCTTCTAATTTAACATCTACTAATGCAAGATTACTTATAATTGTAACTGAGGGTATTTTTCCTGCAAGATTTGTTAGCAAATGACATGCAAACACAATAAAACCCACATTACGTAATGAAGTGCAAAGGAAATAAAATAAAGAACAAAAGGAGAAATCTCACCCAAATTCTTCATCCTCCATGGCTGACCTCCATTACACCTTCTAGCTCGCTAAAATATGAGATTTCCCTCATATTTTCATAAGCAATCTAAGATATTGACTAGTCCTAAGCAAAGTGTTGAAGGATTTCTTAAATGATTATGCAAGTACAACTAAATTCTACATGCACAATAGCTAGCAAAATGACCAAGATGAAGACAAGAGATAGAAGAAGAATAAGAAGTGTAGATGTTGAGAGATAAAATTAAGAGATATATGAGATATGCCTATATAATGTGAAAATGAAGACAAAATTGGCATTTTATAGAAAATACAATTTTGAATGGACGAATGAGATTAACGGTTAAGAAGTGCCCTAGAATCTATGGTCAAGATTCAAAATAACAACCCCTTAATTAGGGTTAGGGAAACTTTACGGTGAGATTCAAATTGAGTGGACAAGATTTAATTTAAGAAATTAAATCAAGGAATGAGAATAGTTGTGACAGTGAGATAAGAATTAGTAAGTGGAAAATGATGAGTTAGAAAATCAAGTTATTTTAGAAGTAACTTAATTTGTGGAGAGAAATGCTATTTCAAAATTAATATTTTAAATTAATTCCAAAATGGTGAATTCATGTGAGTAAATAATAATAATTTAAAATTATTTACTTGGAAAGAGGGAAATTGCCAATTTAAATAAAATGCTTTTATTTAAATTTAGAAAGAAAATCAATAAGACAATTAAATAATTAAAATTATTTAATTGTGGAGGAAAATTAGAAAGTGGGTAATTTTAAATAAATGATTTTATTTAAAATTAGAAAGAAAGTTGGAGAGGATACTAATTAAATAAATAATAGGAATTTATTTAATTATAAGCAGACATAAATAATTAATGACGTATTAAATAAATAAATAAAGTTTATTTATTTAAATAATCAAGAGGAAGTAATGGACTAATAATAATTAAATAAATTTAGGAATTTATTTAATTATAGAGTGACATAAGAAATTAGTGACGTATTTAAATAATAAATGTAATTTATTTATTTATATAGCGAGGAGGAATAAAAGATGTGAATTAATTAAATAAATAAGAATTATTTAATTAATAGTTGGCATTGGACTATAGGACATAATTAAATATTTTAATTATGTTGAGATGAAGCATGATATAGAAAAATATGGTTTGCGGGTTTGCAATAGCATCAGTATCTTTTAGTTTTAATGAATGTAACTATATTTTGAGATACAACTTGTTAAACAAACGCTTAGTTTGATATATCACCTATCCTCTTCCATAACTTTTATGTGGTGTCTTATGTGGAGACATTCAAAAGGATAAAATTTATGAGACACAACTGAATGGTTCCTCATAACTTCTTATCTAACTTTTTTAAATCTTCATCAAATATTGCAAATGGTTTACTTTCCTGTGAAATTAGCAAACACTAATCTCTCTTTTCAAGGAGATCTTCCATCTTTATTTTCCAAATCTCATATCCCGTGTCATTGAATTTGTCAATATCCTAGTGAGAGGTAGAAGCCATGGTATATAATCCTCTTCACAAATCTTCAATATACCACAAGCCAAAAGATCCCACTATAGCAAAAAAACCTTCAACACTTAAGATAAAGGTGTCCCCTTCTCAACAAACTGTTAGCTTTGGTATCAAATGTTGAAAACAAGGTGAAGAAAATCTTAGAATATGAACTTATGCAAGTGAATTCAAATCTGAAAATAAGATTAGCAAATCATATTTAAACATGTGATCGCAACATTCATCACAATAGAAAAATCATCAAACAAAATGTGAAACCAAATTTACGAGGAGAAACCCTTTCAAGAAAAAACTCCACATGAGAAAAGGGAAATTAGATTAATCTTCAAATGAGAGTCCACAATAATACACTTCACTATTGATCTTTGATCAACCTGTAAGCACCCTATTACCTATAGGTTTAACCCACAAAAGTGGTTTACAATTCGAGTGAGGAAGGAAAACTTCCAAAAAATGACCCCAAACAAAAAAAAATCATTTTAGGGGTTTGAACGAACTCTAGGTTCGAGCGAACCCATTAAATGTGGGAACCTGCCCTTTCCCATTATGGAAAGGGGGTGTGATCGAGCCCTTGGGAGTTCGCTCGAACCCCTTAGGTTTGAGTGAACCCCCCTTTTCCCACCTTCCCACCCTCTGACACAAAAAAACTCCAAATATTTTCCCTTCGAAGCTCCGGTTGAGGATGAAAATGGAGGATATTTCACAAACCCAACTGGAATATGGTAGTCCTCAGAACGAGCTATCCAACGAATATAATTTTAATATGTTTTGGTTTTATTATGTATTTATTTTTTTAGTTTTATTGAACATAGGTTTTTCACCAAAAATCAAGCTCTCTATTTTACACATGTGGAAAAATAGCAGATTATCAAAAAAAATATATATATATGTTCATGCTAGGTATTGATGTCCTTGATCCATTAAAAAAAAATCTTGAATTTGGATACATATAGAAAATTTATGTTGTATACGGTTCGCCTATGTTTGAATTGTAATTGGTTTGACTTCAAAACTCAATTAAGGAAAAAATATCTAATAAAACACTATGAAATCAAATGAAAGTGCTAGATATCATAGTTACAAATCTAAATTTGAAAAAAATAGAATTTTATCCTTCATACAAAAAAAATTATGTTGTATACGGTGAATGTCACTCCTTAAAAATGTTGTTTTAAAAAAAAAGCTAGTTTTCAAAGGAGATGGAAAAAGAAGTACAATCTAATTCCAAAAAATTTGAAAAAATATATATAGAATCTATAGACAAAACTTCACAAATCACTAGTTTGCATCATCTTCAAATTCCTCACGGTTTAGCCGCTATAGGAGCTCGAAAGTGAATATTAAGTTTTAAAAAATTAGTTTAGTGTCCAATTTTCGCAAAAATTGTAAACTAGTATTGTGTGATCACCCTATAATATCTCAACATAAAACTACCATCTAATGGTTCCAATTTATAGAACTTGTGCGAGGTAAAACCACCAAATGGTAAACCAAAACAAGAGGTACAAAACCACTTGCAAAAACACACACCCCCCTCTTGGACAACCAAAATTCATGATAAAAAATTAAATGGAAATTACAAGGCTTTGACATGGGTGCCTAACCCATAGCCTATCCAACTCCTAACTTTTGGGATGCTCTGATGGCTCTTCTACTTCATTATGGACCCACCAACGAACACCTTTTCTTCTCCAATCTTGGGCCCTCCATCCATGACCTTTCAAATTCCCAAAGTGGATTCCTAGGAAAGATGCCTTATCCATTTTTATGTGTAACCTCCACCAAAATTAAATCCTCTCTTTAAAATATAAATACATGTCAATATTTAATGAATTTCTCTCATGTCCCCTAGAACACATTCCAAGGAACAAGGAGACATATGAATGGTATAGGATTACAAGGTTAATGTTACCTATCCTAACATCACTTCATCGAAAAGACTGGGTAGCTCAATTTCTTGAACTAGTATGGGCTTACCGGATATTGTGGAAGACCACCACTAGTCTTACACCCTATGAACTTATCTATGGTAAGAAAGTTGTATTAACTATTCAATTTGAAATAAAAAATTTACATACTTCTTTTTAATTGGGTTTGAATCTTACTGATGTCAAAAATTAAATAATTGAGCAACTCCATTCTTTAGATGAGATATTATAATAGAGTCTCTTTCATGCAGAGGTGGTTCAATAGTAATGTGTTTGTTAGCAGGACTATTTTATCCACATGCGATTATTTCAGCTAAGGGTTTGGGAAATTTTATATGAATCTAGGTTCTAAACTTTAAAGGAAAACTTCATACTAGATGGCTAGGACCTTATGAGGTTGAAGTTGTCTACAACAATGGTGCGGTTAAACTTCGCACTGTAGAAAAATTTCACTTATGATCGCAAGAAGGAACTATATATTGTTAAAAAAAATCGTGTTGCCTCTCCTATTATCTTTTAGGTACTCATTTACTTGAAAAATAAAATAAAATCAATTCAATAAAATATAGAAATGAAAAACTTCGAGCATTTCTAAACAGTTACAATTTGAAAATTAGGTTTCCAACAGGTTGTAACTAGAATAAATTCCTTGGGGGTGAAAATTTATTTATCGACACTTCTAAGTGGCAAAATATTGAAAACTAGAACTCCAAGAACTTTAATTTCTTGCAATTCCTATCACTGGAACTTTACTAATTCTATAGAACCTTTCCACAACTCTACACGTGTCTTATTTTATCCTTCAATTGTACATCTTGTTGATTCCCTAATTGGTCGACGTGTCATTCTGATATGTCATTCAGTTTGAACACCTCAACCACCCGTCTAGAAATTATGTCAATCATTCACTTCCACGTGACATCCTACATTTCCATCATTTCTTACAAGTGGTAACTTTCTTGAGTATTTTATTCTTTTAATTAATATTAAATTTATCCTATTTTATATTAGACTAATTTTGTTGCATCCTCGAGGATAACATCGTACCATCAACTGGGGGAAGTGTTGTGCCAGCCTATGTGAATCCTTAATCCATAACTATAATCTCTGGTCATACATACTAAACCATTTTCAAATCTGTCCATTATTTTTATGCCAATCTTCCAAACTTTTCATTGTAGATTTATGCCATTATTTTACCCAAACTTACCATTTTGTCTGCACTTACCATTCTTTATTGCCACCACATCCCCACATAAACTGCTACCTTACCTCTTTTTCCAGACCTTTTTTTAACTTCCTATCTCATAATAGCTATGGGTGTCACCCACACCCAATAGGAGCCCACCAATATGACAACTTTGAAGGCTAACAAGAAAATTTACAAGATCTTGAAGGAAGTGAGATTGCATGTGTTTTACAAAAAAATACATGGGTTTGATGACCAAATTGCTGAAGATATTTTTATATCCTATAATGAGAATCAAATAACCTTGAGTGGCTACTCCTTGAACCAATTATTGTGTGGATGATTGCTTCCATGATAAGGCTACCCCAAATAGGTGAAGCATATTTTCTTATTGTCTCAACCTGAGTTGTCGACCTACAACACTTGAAAAAGGAGTTCTTGAAGTGGAAAGAGAAGGCACAAAGGTTTAGGGACAAGGTACCTCACAGCTTTCACTTCCAAAACCTTGGGATGAGGTGTCCAATCTCATCATTTAGTGCATTACTTGTGAAGCAAGGTATGAATGTATTTTCCCAACACATTAGGTTTCTTTTTCATTTGCGTTACAAGTATTTGGTGAATGTGCCTCACTGTTTATGTCATTTGGTGCAAAGACTATGTCAATAAGTATCATGGTTTGATTAAATTAATTATTCTCGAGGGTTTGAAAGAAGTTGTTACACCCATAAGTTGGTCAGTTTTTATTGGGGAAGAGGAACCTTCTAGTAATTCAACTTTAGAAGGTGAACCAAAGGCTCATGAAGCCAAAGAAAATGATATTGAACCTGAGGCTCATGAAAATAGTGATATTGAACCTAAATAAAATGACAAGGAAACTAATGCTACTGATGGTATTGAATCAAACACTCATCTAGCTAAGCAATATGAGACCAGGAAATCCACAAAAATCATTGGTCCTTAGACTATTGAAGGGACTTCCCACAATATAAGGTAGAAGAGAAAGATAAACATGGTCACCTCTAAACAAAAAACATAGCCAATGTTGCAATCACTATGATTGTGGAAAATACTAATTCATATTTAGAGGTTTTGGCAACCTATCTCTTAAAAGGTAAAGATAGACATAGCCATGAGAAAAGAAGGAAAATTTGATAAAGGAGTAAAGAATGACAAAGGAGGGAACAAATGGAAGTTGAGGAGGAAATTGAGTTCCTTGCCTTAGCAGGACATGATGAACCTTTGATTAAAGAAGGTGTTGATGACAACACCCATGGAACAATCCATTTCTCCCAAGAAACAAACAAACTTGTTTTTGATGAGTTACAAGAAGAAGGGGCCATGTATGACCAACATAATACACATGTTTCCCCTGTTTTTGAAATTTGACTAAAGCAAGAAGGGGATTTGTTTGAGAAATACATTACACTTATTTTGCATGCCTTCCCTATTTCTAAAAATCAACCATAGGGAGAAGAGGCATCAATTGACATGACTACTAAACACACTTTCCCTATTTTTTAACAACATGAAGAGGTTCATATGGCCAACATCACAGGACACACATCCCCTATAGGTTCTCCATTTGCAAAATAATTTTATGTAGAGAAAGTGATTAATAAGAAACAAAGGGAAATTTGAGTTCTACAAGCTAAAGTACATCAATTAGAAATTGAACTTTAACCCCTACAAGGATGGCTACAAGAAGTGTATGAGATAAATAAATAGTAGGGTGAGGAAATAAATAAATTATAATAGTAGTTGGGGTAATTGGTCAAAAGGAACAACTCATGGTATCTTACATAACCCTAGTAGACCATAGACAAATGATTAAAGACTTAAAGGCTTCCTATAAAAGTGAGATCATGGAAACTATATATAATTTAATTATTGAGCCACCCAAAAAATAATTTGTGTCTGTAAGTAATGAATACATGAGGACATGCAATATCTTCAACTGGGGGAAATGGTGAGTTAAAATTTTGTCTAAATTTTTGTTAGATTTTTGTCTATAGTTTAACCTTTCCTTAGTTTATGTTGTTAGTTTTATAAAATTAAGATGTTTAATATATATTAAAGGATTGAAATATCCTTTAGAAAGTGATTTCTACAAGCACTAATTCAATCAGTTGTATATAACTAAAACAGGGTAAAAAGGATATCTCCTATATCCACAAAGAATAAAGGAAGACATCCCTCAGAGGAGAATGTGTGGATATTTTATTGTATTTACAACCAAGTATAGTATGTTGTTATAACAATTGATTTAATATCTAAAGAAAGAGTGGTTGTAGGCCACACATTCTTTCTTAACCAGTTATTGTATCTCATTTTTAAAAAATTGTAAAATAGTAAGTTATATATTTTTAAGATGGTTTGTTAATAGAAAATATATATATAAGCTACATTATGTATCATGTAGGATTTCAATAAACCATTACTAATATTATCATCAAAAAAATTACTTGTGTTGATTGAATTATCTTAAAAGCACTTGTGAGCATTTTTTCCTCTTCAGTAGACTGGGAAGCAGGGCTCACTCCCAAAACTCTGATGACTATATTTCCTTTGTTGTTTTCCTTCTAAGTGTGTAAGGTATGTTTTTTTGATTCATTTAAATTCAAAATAGTTAATTAATTTAGTATATATTTTATTTAGATTAATAAATTTTGTAGATTAACTTCACTATTTGTGATGGTTCTTGTAGCCAGAATGTTTTATGACATATTTTGTAGCCATAATTGTTTTTTGATAGTTTCTATAGCCAAATTTCCATTTATGTCATCATCTTGTAATAATGTTAGATATATTTATATAAATAATTTTAATATTTAGACTCTATTATTTGAATATGCATTGCATTAAACTCATCTTGCTACTATCAAACCTTGAGCAAACAACCATTGCAGCTTTCATAAATTTTATGCCCCAAATTGACATAGGGTGAACTAAACCATAAAATTGAATATCAAACCATTATCCAATACAATAACTAGGAAATATACCTTTAGTTTAGTCCCAAAATTAAGTATAACTATCTCCTTATGAAAATAATAATTCATCTAATTTAATACCCCTTAATGTTGCCCGCCCCCCCCCCTCCCCACTCCCCCAATTGGACTCCCTAAAGAAATGACCTATCTTGAGATTTATCATCTTATTCATAATGTCCATAGATTATTTAATAAGACTATCAATATTCCAATTAGGTTTAATTTTCTTATTTAGATAATATCTTATATTCATGGAATCACCTTACAATATAATATTATTCACACCAATTTTATTTATCATTTTGAAGGCATTATAATTGGTCACAACTTCAACATATCATTATATAGTCATATTATGGTTGTGTTATAGTTGGTACTTCATGAGTAGCGAGAGTAATGAAATAGTTAGGTTTCTAAGCGAATTATTTATTATATATCTAAGCATTGATATAGATAGAATAAAATATTGTCTAATGATGTGATACTTTAAAATTGTGATTGTGGATGTTGCACACTATAGTCTATAGATTAAGATAAATGTAAAGATACTAATTGCATTTAGATTTAATTTTATTTTAATACAATTGTATCTACCTTTTTTATGGTAGGTTTTCCATTAAAGGGTTTTCCATATAAACTCATTATGTCTCATGTGTATGGTTTACATATTATTTCATATTATTTTATAATGTTGTTAAATTTAATTAATAAAATAAGCATAATTTGATTTATATAATAGAATCTTAAAGTGTCCCAATATCCCAAATTATCAATTGTTTGTATAGAAAATAATTCACAATAATATCCGCACTTATATAATTAATCTTGCGAACGAAAAATAGGTTCTTCACCAAAAATAAAATTTATTAAAAACCAAAGAGGGATCCATTCCAACCATCTATAATGGAAACCATGAATCTACCATGACCAAATATCTTGAGTGAAGAATCATCTCCCAAGTAGACCATTATAATATTATAGCTCACATACTCAAAAAACCACTCCTATGGGGATTCATTTGGAAAGATGAGCTAGAGTCAATCAAACATGAATTCTTAGATACATATGTAGATAAAGATATAAAAACCACATCAAAAATTTCATCATGAGAGGATCTTGAGTCTAAATCATCCTTGAAATCATTCTTAGCATTCTCCTTGTGGTCCTTCTTAATATGATCAATATTGTCATGGTTTCAACACTTAATCTTAGATCTCCCCTTATATTTATATTGAAAGTTATTTTTCTTTCTCTCACCCTTGTCATTGGAATGGAATTTGATGTTCATAGCATCTATGATGTATTCTAAATTTGCAACTCATCTCCTTTGAAAATAATATTCCCATCACCTCAACATGATACCAATTTTGATATGGTGTTATTGATCACCATAACTTGGTTCTCCCATTTATAAATAAAAATAAAAATAGGAGGGTTGTGTGTTGATATCATATTTCATTTTTGCATAAATGGAAGCTAATTGTCTCACTATGATGTTAAAATAAATTTAGATGTGTATAACCTAGAAATTTGATTGCAAATTTGAATGATAAATAGCAAAGAAGAAAAAGCATTCACAATCAAAATTTCACACCAATAAATAAAATAAGACAAATTGAATTAAATTGAATGCACCAAACTTGTACACAAATAGTAGCATACAACCTACCTTAGCATAGCTCCATTGTCCTCTTATCTTGCACCTTGGAGAGAAGGTGTTATAGTATTTTCTCTCATATTTTGGGTAGCACAATAACAAAAAAACACTTAAGATAACTGATTGTATGGATCAATTAAAAGGATTGGTTGGAGCGACAATTGAGATTGGCAGTTAGTAGATTGAATTGATTGCTCAGTGAACTCAAAGTGAGTGGGAGTGAAGTTGATTTAATTGAGTGGACTAAGAGTAAGTCATAGCCAGCTGATGAGGTGGAAATGCATGGGTAATTAATAATTAAATAATTTAATTATTAATTACATGTGCAAGGTGGGAATCAATAAATAAAATAAATATTTTTATTTATTTTGGATAATGTCAAGAAATAATTGGATAACTTAAATAATTAAAAGTAATTTTTTAATTTGAGAAGTGAGAATTGGATATTAAACAATAATGAATTATTTAATTAAACTTTAGGAAAGAAGAATAATTAGTAATTTAATTAAATATCATTAATTATTTGATCAATATAGATGAATAGTGATGATAGATAATTTAATCAAATAATTCAAAAATATTTAATTAAAGTGGAATTGAGAGGAAATTTGAAATAAAAATAATTAATAAATTATAAAAAATCATTTAATTATCATGATGAAGTGAAAGTGATCATTAATTTAATCAAATAATGAAATTATTTAATTAAATATTGAAGATGAATTAGGTAAGTCGGATGATCGAAAATGACATGTTTTGGAAGAAATATATTAGTTAGATTTAAGTGTCTACATTTTGCCCCTCTTTAAGACAATGTGTTTTTATAGCATTGCTTCAAAGAAAATATAAAAAATTGATGACATGCCTCAGCCTGCCCCAACAAATGATAATGGAGGTGGGATGCCCCCTCGTGAGTTTGACGAAAAAAATTATAAAAAATATTTTATTTAGGCAAACTCGCAAAAATGAATGAATTTAATGGCGGATATGGGGAAATGGGTAATTAGTAAAATCAAATGAAGTTATGTGATTGGGGTCTAGTAAAGGGGATAGAAATAGGTTTTGAGGATGGAGGGAATGGTAAAATGGGAAAATTAGGGATAGGTAGGGGTGTAAAAAGTGGGTGGGGTGGAATTTTCTCCTCATTTGCACTCCTTGATTTGTGGAAATTGGTTGAGCTCTAGTTTGTGAGGGTGATTTTGTGGAGAGAATGGTGGGGATTCTAGAGGGTGATCATCACGTGGAGTGAGTGCAGAATTTTAGATGGAGGGATGGCGTGCTAGCCAAGGTAGGATTTCTAACTAGATTTTTCAATTGAATGATTTTATGCATTTATTAGCTAGGGTTTCGCTAGGGTTTGGACAAATGCGTCAAACCCTAGGGAAGTTCAATTGAGGATAGAATAGGCGTAGCTACCGAGGGAATGACACAACTATTAAAAATTGCACAATTGGTGGGAGTTAGGGTGCAACTATTAAAATTTTTGCAATTGATGGGGTTTGGGTGCAATTGGTAGAGTTGTGCAACTGATGGGAATTTGGTTGCAACTACTAAAGATTTGCACAATTGATGGGTTTGGGTACAATTTTTATATTGAATAGCACATATGTTATATGGAATGGTGCATATTCATAATGAAAAGGCGCATATACATTGCCGATGGTGCATATGCATAATGAAGAGGCGCATATACAAATGGAAATAGTGCATATGCATATGAGGGCACAAATTCCTATGATGAGGGCACTTTAATACCTATGATGAGGTTGTGAATGCCTCTGAAAATAATGCAAATTCCTTAAAAAATGGTGCAAATGTATGTAATGCACAAGGTTTCTAAATTGAGGGTATGACCTAAATGGTACCTAGTTGTCATGTGAATTAAATGAGGGGGGGCATGTGTTTCCAAAAATGGTTAAAATGTTGGGTTTGACTTGTTTGACACTAGAACGATGGCAGTTGTAGAGATTTAGGGAAAATGAGTTAAATAGGATGGATTTGATGGATGCAGGGTGGGTTGGAGTCTCTTATATCACGTGATAGGCATCCAAATGCTATGAGATTGAGGCATCATATTGGTGGAGATGAGCGAGCTTTCTTAGGGGTCATGCGATTATTTTATATTAACTATATGTCAGAGATTCAAGAGCATAGGGCGATGATGACAATGTTAGCTGAGAGATGGTATAGTGAGCAGAACTCCTTATTACTGACTGGAGAGGTGACAATCACCCTCAAGGATGTGTGGAGGATTCTATGGATCTCGATCCATGGGGAGTGGGTGGTTTATGACACAGATTGTGGGGAGTTGGCACTCAATTGAGTGTTCATGATAGATGACCTTGTGATAAAGGATTGCAAGATCAATTTGGGCTACATGCAAGTGCATTTTGATATGCTACATGTGTTGCTAGCGATAGTGATTAGAAATGTGCTAGTCCCTAATAGGAGGATTCATGGATTTCTTATTAGATATAGGACAGTGATTGAGTGGATGATTGAGGATGGTGTTGTATATACATAGGGCCCATGTGTATTGACTACTTTGTATCATCAACTTCACCAGGTTGCATACAAGCATGGAGAGAGCATAGGATGTGGAGTGACACTCCTTCACATATGGGCATGGGATCACATAGAAATCATGTGATCGGTAACAGATAGATCACAAGCACCCATATTACCATATGTTTATAGTTATGATTGTGCTTTGAAATATAACAAATTAGGAGATGTTCCTTATTGCCGATGTGTGATAAATGACATGGTCATTTTCACTTAGAGACATTTGAGGAAATGTGAGGTGTGGTTGGATGATGTAGAGAAGCTACCATATTTTTGGCAGACCCATTATTTTATTGGGAGGATGACACATATTATTGAGATTTATCTATCAAAATTATTTGCAGACAGTTTTGGGATCGAAATGATATACCAACTGGTGAGGCACTATTTTCCCATACTTCCAGAGAGGTTATACATTGGGGACCCATAATTAGTTCGAAGACAACTATAAGAGATTTTGAGGGGTTGGTACCAGTGCGGTGGATATCATGACCGGATATTAGTGGTGCAGGGACTACACTAGAGTATGATAGATGATGGGTAGGGATGAGACCTACACTATTGATAGATCCTCTAGGTGGTGATAGTTGAGGACAATGGGAAAGGAGGGTGGTGAGAAGGAGAGGAGAGGAGGAGAGGATCCAAGGAGTAGTAGGCCATGACATTTCCAAGTTTTTCATGGGGATGATGGAGGGATTGGTGATGATGGGGAGATGGAGGATAGGTACCTAGTGTCTAAGTAGTAGTGGTGCCATCACCTATAGTATAGCAAGAAGTGTGGTCACCATCAGTAGGAGAGAAGGAAATACAGTCTCCACCAATAGGAAATGAGGTAGTGGCTCATAATGGGGATGGTTAGGTTGCAGCTTTGTAGGCCCAGGTATAGGTATTACAAGCATAGTTGGTGAGCATAAGGCTATGGTATAGGTTTTGTAGGCATAGTTAGCTAGTGTGATGGTGGAGAGAGATGAAGCATTTATTCGATCTCAATGGGGAGAGTAGTCATTACTAAGGATTCATGATGTGGCATAAGGTCCTGCTACAACAATGGTATCAAAGATTGGACAATATGTATATAAGAGGATTTGTACTATAGGTCTTTGCATGATGGATTAGTACCACCAGATCAGCGAGCTCCTATTTTTACATGTAGTAGATCAGAGAGATCCAAATCACAAATATCAGTGAGTGAGGGTGTGATGAGGCCACCACCTCCTAGATCATTACCAAGATAGAATGGACATCAGGGAGAGACAGGGTCATAGGCTCCAGGAACATCAGGGTTGCAACATCCTGATCCTACCTATTCTAAGGGAGGGAGCTCTCTATAGATTTGGGCATTTAGATGATGTAATGTGATTTTGTCTTGCAAGCATGATGTATTGTGTATGTATGGATTATAATCCCATGTATAGACTTTATTTAGCGATGTATCATGACACACATATATATATATATATGTGGTGTGATTCAATTTTGGTTGAAATAGCTATGAATGTTATGTGATGATATTGTGGTTTGTATTTGAATTTTCTATGTGATGATGCTATAATGTGATGCATAGAGTAGATTTTATCATGATTTTAATGTTATAATATGTTTATGTGTTTTTGGAGGATATAATGATGATGACCTATATGACTAATATGACATGTGATTTGGACCTAATGGATACAAGATATATACATGTGATGTTATCTATATATGCGGTATAAATAGAGAATGATGAGATTTTATATGATATGCATTGTGCGGTTCCTAACATGTGTATGTATGCAGGATATATGGATAATGTGGATGTGTTATGATTTGTTTTGGTTGTGTCATGATACATGCATGGATTGAAATTAGTATGGTAGAATATAATGAGGAAATGGTTATTGTTGATTAGTGTCACATAATGGGATGTATGATTAATGGAATGAAAGAGATAGAAATGAGATAGATGGATATAAATAAATTGAGGTAGATGGATATGAGAAATGATAGATTTTGTGCTTTCTATTTTGTACTATTTTTTATCATCATAGAGAATTTTTATTTGTGGCAAGTAGATGTATGCGCACCAAGGCATGATAAGCCATGGTGGTGTTAATATCCTTTTGCCTAGAGTATTTGATATGTGGAAAGTGGATATATGTACACCAAGTTGAGACAAACCTTGGTGACTTCAATATCCTTTTTCTCGGATGAAGACATAACAAACAAGGATTATCCTTAAACGTACTAGACATGATGGAACCTTGTTGGAATATGCAAGGAAACTTAGTTTCATAGCATGACAACCTAAATGTATAAAGGTGTTTAATAACCTTATATACATAGGGTGATTTGTTAATGCTCGAATCTAGTCCTATACACACAAGGATCATACCTATCATAGCAATTCTTAAAGAAATTACACAAACACAACATACGAAAGAAATGAACTTGCCCCATTGTCGCTCCTCTAATAATTTTTGATATATCCTTGAGGAAAATTGGAAAAGGACAATAAGACAAATTAAGCAATAAAAAGACTCAAGGATCAAACAGATCAAAAACTATCATATTTCCTTACCATAATATATTTTTTTAATAGTGGATAATGCCCATTGTAGGAAGAATGCATTCTTTAAGGCAGGATTTGTTGAATAAGATGTGTAAATCAGATTTAGAAATTGATTAGAAGGTTGTAGATAGTTTAGAAAGAGTGTACTATTTATGATTGTTTCATGAATGCTCAATGTATTTTGATTTTTGCATAGTTTGTTTTTTCTTGAATATCCCATCTAGGAAAATGGAAATTTATTGGTGTTATGGCGAGTGAGTGTGATGTGGGTTTATCATGGAATGTTATGAATTACTTTTTTATTACAAATAGTATGAAACGATGCTATGGAATGTGTGAAATATTCTTCCTTTGATACTGACTTCAAGGATCGAATCCAAACACTAGGTCAAGGAAATGCCTCCAATTAGGTATAGGATTTGTTATTAGTGGAATGGATGTCATGAAATTATTATGAGTTGGTGCCCTAAACTAGGATGAATGATCCTACTATGGACTAGTATCAAGCCATGATAGGGGTGATAGGTGTATGGAAAATATTTATTATGGATAGAGTGGATGAAAGTGTTAATATATGGTGGATATTGGATTCTACACATGTGTTCACCATGGTAGTTACCCAAGGTGTAACCAAAGTGGTTTTCACCATAGGGTAAATTATTTCTCTTTACTCTTTTTTATTTTTTGATTTTTGTATTTTTCAATTAAGATACTTTGAGGATCAACCTTAGAATTTATTTAGGTGACCGCTATTGATAGGCTCATCTAACGGTTCTCCTTAGGTGTGAAAAGTTGGTATGCTCTTGATCCATAATTTGTTGTGATAACAAAAGGTCCTAGCCAATTAGGTTAAAATTTCCCTTTCTTCTCATGTTATTGCTAGTTCTTTTGATTTTCCTTAAGCACCAAGTCTCCTATCTCAAATTTTGTGAGATGACCTTCTTATTGTAACTAAGACAAAGATGGTTTTGGTAGACTTATAGGTGATTGAGTGTGTTGAGATGTTGCTCTAGTAATTCCAAGTCTTGTAGTTTGGAAGCTCTATATTATTCATCATTAATGACATTTTGTAAGGAAACTCTAAGTGACGAGAGCTTGACCTCAATAAGTAAAATTTCTTCGGCTTCAAAGACTAGGGAATACGGGGTGGCTCCTTTCAATGCATGAATTCTATTTCAATAAGCCCACAGTGCAGAATTAAGGTGGATGTACCGGTCACGACCAAAATCATTATTAGTCTTTTTGAGAATTTTCGATATGGTTGTATTCAATGCATCTGCTTGACTGTTACTTTACAGATAATAGGGGTGGAAAAATGGTGTTGGATGTGAAATTTATTGTAGAGCTCATAGACATCTTGGTTCTTAAATGTTTGACCATTATTAGTGACAATGATTGAGGGAATACCATACTAACAAATGATATAGTTTAGGATAAACTTAACAATTTTATTTCTAGCGATGCCACTTAGAGGAATGGCTTCAATCCATTTTGTGAAGTATTTCATGGTTGTGATAATGAATTTGTGACCATTTGATAATGGGGGATGGGTTTTTCTTGAGGTCAAGCCCCTACTATGATAAAGGCCATAATGTGGTGATTGCATGAATCTCATGAGATGATGCATGTATAAGATCATCGTGTTGCTGAAATTTGTGATATTTGTGAGAAAAATTGTGGGCATTTTATTCTATTTTTGGCCAATAGTACCTTATTCTCATTAATTTATTTGCTAGATTTGGCCCACTAGAGTGTGACCCAAAAATACCATCATGTACCTCTTATAGAGTAGTTTGTACTTATTTCAAGTTAAGACATCTAAGGAGAGTACCGTCGAAGATCCTTTGATAGAGTGTATCGCTTAGAATGAGGAAGCAGGATGAACGTCTGTTGAAATTTTTTCTCTAGTTGTTGGATAAATTGGGTGGAAGGGTTTGTTGATGGAGGTAATCATATATGTCTTGGTACCAAGGATAATTGGGACCAATGATTTTGCACACAAGGTTAGAATCTAGGAAATCAAATGCGAGGATCAAGAGTCGTTCCACTAAGTATTCACAATACTAGGTACTATAGGGCATATCCAAGAGAGATCCAATGGTCTCTATGGAATCTTCTTCTTTGTTGCTTAATCTAAGAATCTGCTCAAATGTGATGTCACTAAAGTATTGTTTAAAACTATCTACCATTTTCTTATAGGGTATAATTTTTTCATCTTTGTTTTGATACTCATCATTCACCTATTTTATTACCAACTATCACCATAGACTTGTAGTTCCTTAAGTTTTTGTTGTATTTTTGTCTTGAGTCATATGAGTAATGCTTCATACTTAGTGATATTGCTTGTAACAAATGATACAAGTTTGGTATACATTCACCTTGAGGTGTGATGAATAGTATACCTGCTCCTAATTCATGTTGATTGTATGATCCATCGAAGTAAGGCTTCCATGTCTAGGTAGGGGTTATTGTGAATATATCTTCATATGGGAAATCTAACACTAGTGGGTGATTTGTTGTCATATGAGCATCTACTAACCAGTCTGCAATCACTTGCCCTTTGATGGCCTTTATGTCTACATATTCAATATCAAAATCACTCAGGATCATAGTCCATTTAGCCAATCTCCCCATGAGTATTGCCTTTCTCAACATATACTTAAGGGGATCAATTTTTGTAATAAGTTTATTTTGATGGTTTAGCATGTAATGTCTTAGTTTCTATGAAGCAAAAACAACTGCTAAATAGGCATGTTCAATAGTTGTATAGTTAAGTTCATAGCCAACCAGAGTACAATGGTGTAGTATACTACCCTTTCCATACTCGATTCATCCTGTTGTGTGAGGGTAGCACCTAGTGCTACAAAATGTGGTAGATATATATAATAACAAATGCTTTCCTTGAATTGGTGGCATTAACACTAGAGGAGATGCACAATAATATTTCAGCTATTGGAATTTCATTTGATAATTTTCCTCCCACTTAAAGGTAACAACCTCGTGAAAATAATTTGTAAAGGGATGACACTTGTCTACTAGTTGTGAAATGAATCGATGAATGGATTGGAGCTTTCCTTGTAAACTACATAGTTGTTTGAGGTTGGTAGGAGGAGGCATGTCAATTATGGATTTGACCTTTATTGGGTCAACTTCTATGCCTATTTGATACACAATATTCCCTAGTAGTTTTCTTGATGTAACCTCTAAGACACACTTCTCAGGATTTAGTCAAACATTGTATTTTTCTAGTCTATCAAAAATCTTTGAAAGTATATCCAAATTACCTTCTCTTGTGAGTGACTTTGCTAAGAGGTCATCAATATAATTCTTCGTAAAAAAGTATGCATCATGTCATGGAAGATAGTGGTCATAGCCCATTGGTAGGTAGCTCCAATATTTTTGAGGCCAAAGGGCATGGTGTTCCAAAAAAAGGTTCCCCATGGACAAATGAAGGCAGTTTTATGTTGATCTTCGAGAGCAATGCGGATTTGGTTGTATCCTAAGAATCCATCCATTAAAGATAATTCCATGCCCCACTATCAAGTCCACGATCATATCTATATTTGGTAGAGGAAATTCATCTTTGGGACATGCCTTGTAAGACCCCTCTGTTTTTCTCTTTGATCGAATAGTGTTCTGTTTGGTTATGTCTTATTTTATGTTTGTACTTTGACTTAGAACTCGATTGCTATTAGATCGCTATCTGTAAAGCGATGTGAATGTGATATTTTGATGTGATGGTATTTGATCTTGATGTTATCATTGTGACATTCCTTGGATAAGCATTGTGAACATTTGAATTAATAATGTTTTATGTTTTGATTATATTATGATGTTAGATTCGTCAGTCAGTGATACTGTATTGGTGAAGGGGATAGGAGTGCACCACTCGCATGCGAGTGCCCTGCGATTCCGTGATTTCCTCTTCACGGTGTGTTTTATATGATGCAAATATACATGTGTGATATGCTTTTGTTCGTAGGTTAACAGGTACATGACATCAACTCCACCTGGTTTCACAGGTTTGAGCGTGTCCATTTCCTAATGGTATTTGATTGGGAGATAGTAGCTAGGTTTTCTATGCCAAGTCATCACCCTAGTCATAGTGTGTTGTTGGGTTTTAGTCTGATTCAGTTGCGTTAATTTTGTGCTATTTGCCTTTATTTTATTTTATTGCAAGTTGAAAAGGGTAATTAAATGGCTTATGTATTTAAGTGGTTGATTAAATTAATCTGGTAATGATGCTAGAAATGTTATTTAATTTATTAATTAATTTAATTTAATTAATAAAATGATTTAACCTTGGATTAAATTAATTTTATTGATTAATTAATTTGATGATGTTTAAATCATATAAGAATTTCATTGTGAAATTATGGATTTAATGTTTGAAATCGAAAAGATTAAATTGGAAATTTTGGAAAAGGTTTTAAATTTCTTTTTTTTGAAAATTAGAAAAATGCAAATTGAAAATTGGGATATTTTCTGTTTTGTTTCTGAAAATTGATTACAGTGGTTGAATGAGATATTTTTGGGATATTTTGATTATTATGAATTTTTTCATGAGTTTTCAACAAGTTATGGAAAAAATGGAAAATAGAAGAGAGGAGGAATTGTTGCATTTTTGTGGGTTTTGGATTGAAGCTGTGAAAATTTGTGGAGCTGAAGTTAGAAGCCGAGAACCGTCTGGATCTCCTCACAAACTCAAGGAAATCAGGTTCATGTCTTTAAATCAGTTGCTTTTAAGTTTTTAATTGTATATGGGTTGTTGAAAATCTTGTGGGAAAACATTTGAAAACTATTGTATGATTGCAAAAGAAACTCAGTTGGATTTTTGTTTTCAAATTGCGAATAAAACATCTGTTTAGCAATTGATTGCTTCAAAGAAAGAAAAAAATGAGATTTATGACTGTATATGGATGTTTCTACTTTGTTCCTTTTCAATTTGTGTTGCAATATGGTTATGGAAATGTGTATATATATATCTTTCTTTTTTTAATATTTCAAAGGAGGGGTCATGTTGTTAAAAAATATTTTTTTTAAATACCCTGTGTGAGGGCGTGGATTTCCAAAAAAATTTGCAAGTCTTTAAAAAAAAAAAAAATTAAAAATAATATAAAAAAAGTTTTTGTTGGGGGCTGGGGCTCAACCCACAGCCGCCCCCATGGGAGGCGTTGTGGAGAGTCGCGCCAGCCGCCCCAACTCTCGGCCACATGGTGGCTTGGCACCACCGCCACCATAGTGGTGGTCGGATGTGCTAAGCATAGCCGAGCCACCCACTATGGTGGACGGTTGTGCACAATCACGGCCACCACAAGGGTCGGTGTTGCCTCCGCCCAGCCACCGTTGCCACCTGCAAACAGTGGTCGGTGCCCAAAACCTCTGCCCAGCCTTAAGCACGTGGCCCGAGCAATACGCGGCCGCCCAACCTTTAGGGTTGGCGCACGGCTCGAGGCGCATGAGTGGCTTCTTTTAAAACAAAATAATAATAATAATAATAATAATATATATATTCATTATTTTATATTATATTAATTTAATATTAAAATATGAATGTATTTTATATTATATTAATATAATATTAAGTAATAATATATATAGTTGATATTGTTATTTCTTTAATCTATATATATATATATATTAAATGGGGAAGTTAAATAATAGCATGATTATGTGGTAATTGAGGAATTTGTTTAAAATAATATGTCAATAGATGAATTTTTGATCTTATTTTAAATTAATATTTATTTCTAGAACATATATTGGATTTTAAAGTAATAGATGATTTAGCAAATTTTAAAGTGATATATATATATATATATATATAAATATTGGAAAAGAAGAAATTGTTTTAAAATAATATGTTAATAGACGAATTATTGGAGTTGAAAGTAATATGTTTAATTGCGAGACCAAATGATTTCAAAATGATTTATTTTTCAAGAGAGAAATATTTATTTTAAAATGATATTTTTTGAATAGTTAAAATAAAGGGTTAGTTTATTATTATTTAAAAAGCAAGTAGGGAAATTAAATGATTAGTGTTAATTTCTCCCTTATCTGAAAAGATGTATTTTTAATTCAGTTATATTGATGCAATAAATTACTGAATGTAAAGAGGAAATGGATTTAGAATATCAAAAGGTAGTTTCTTTCGATTGCCTTCAGTGAATATTTCCTTCGTGTTCTTGTTTGGGAAGTGGGTTAAAAGTGTCTTTAATCTGTAAGTCTTCCAGAAGACCCTAGAGGTTGGGGGTTGTCATTTGTGATGTCAACCCATTGTGAATTCCCTTGGGTAGTGCATGGTGTCTGGTCAGTGTTTAACCCGGTTTCCACGAACGGGGATATTTTGTACCTCCTATGGAAGGAGTGGATTATGGGATTTGTGTCTCCTTGTAAGGAGTGGTTTATTATTTTGTTACCTCCAGTTAGAGAGGGTTTTGACTTATGTCACCTCCTAAGAAAGGAGTGGTCGTGTTTCCTTTTTTTGTTGCACTTTGGTACCCTTGGTGTTGGGATGGTATGTGTGTTGTCAAATAGAAGAGTGGCTTCCGTAGGGGCCAGAGCCCAAAGAGGTAAACTGGATAACCTTTGGAGGTGGTTTAATCAAGTGATAACTAAAACAAAAATTAGAATATTAGGTGGTACTTCTCACTAATCAAGATAATTATGCCTCACTCATAGACACAAGTGCTTGTTTAGACTTGGGATGAGAGGGAAGGCCTGGAATGGCAAGGTCATCTATCTTGTATGTACGAAAGGTATTTGATTCTGCATAAGTGAGTATGGGGGCCGAGATTCGGTTGAGGCCACCAGGATAACCCTTAGTGGGGCCGGAGCCTATGAAGATTCCCAGAGGACAACCCATGATGAGCTGTGTGATGACACTTTGTCTAGGACAACAATTGGTGTTTGATTTTATGGGTATGGTTTCCTTAACATACTTGATGTGACCATAGTTGGTATTCAATTTTATGGGTATGGTTTCCTTAACATACCTAATGTGACCATAGTTGGTATTTGATTATTATGTGTATGGTTTTCTTAACATGCTTGATCTGATTTATTTTTGGAAGCAATGTAACCAAGTTGAGTTGTACTTATGTTGTACTTGTGATGTACTTGAGTTTTACTTGTATTGTACATGTGATTGGTTGTGTTAGTTTGGTTCAGTTATGATTCAACCTATGTCTAGAGGTGTTGGTCTTGGCTAGGATTCCTTGTTACTATCTCCTAGCATGGGGGGTGGGCCTTTGGGTTCCACTTGGTTGGGTGGCGTGCACCTTAATCTGTTGGGTTCTTCTTCATGTTTGTATGGATGATACTTCCAGTTGGAGAGCTCATGGGATTCAATATCAGTGCATGCTTTATTTCATTTCAGTTGACTCTTGTAATTTATTACCCCTCATTTTGTATCGAGGTGGAAAGTTGTAACTATAACCTTATTTATTGGATTTACCTCATTCAGGGAATGAGATATGTAAACTCTTTATTAAATTATTGCTATTGGTAACCTTTGGTATCTCTTACCTTTGTGATGATGTAGTTTATCTTGTATGGAATGTTTGCGTTCTTATTTCTTAAGTAGTTAAATGTTATGGATTCATTTATGTTGTTGTGGGTTATTAAGTAATCTCAGTCTCATAACCTTAGCGGATGTTTGCAATGGGTAGTGAACTTGCATGTTATTTGTACTTAAACAAAAAAAAAAATAGTACGTTTAAGTAGTTAATTGCAACTTCCTCTAGGTTTGTGTGGCGGGGCGTTACATGCCTTGTTTAGATCTTTGAAATCAGTTCATGTTTGATGCCCCCAGTGGGTTTAGTGACATGCACCATATTTGATATCCACTCAAGATAGTCAATTGGTCTAATAAAACCCACACCTAATAATTTTTAAGTTTTGCCTCAACTAACAATGTTATTTGAGGGTGCATTTTTCGTAACATCTGATTTACTATTTTTGCCCCCGGTATTATTTTTAGATGGTGTAACACTAGATTAGGGTCCAATCTTGGAATTTCTACATAGTACCATGCAAAATTAACTTGTCTATTTTGGAAGAGTTTCATGAAATTAATCCTTTCCTTTTTAGATAGTGAATTTGCAAAGAATGTGATCCTGACACTATATGTGGTACTAATGTTTGCTTCCTTAGATTTTTCGATAAGCACTAGAGATATCTCTTGATCCATGGGGAGATTTGAAAACCTTCCATCCTTGGGTAGATCATAAATTTTTTCACCTTTGGATGCATCCTTTGTTTTTACTATTTTTTGGTCCAAAAGCATCATGTTGCATTTTTTGCAAGAGGGCCTATTTATGAATTTTACATTTCTATGACTAGAAGATTTGGCATGCTCCCCAAAGTATTTCATTGTGTCAATTTATATGGTAAAACCAAATCTATGATCTCTTAGGGGTATTCCCTTTCAAAGTCCCAAGAATTCAATGATAGATTCATCATTTTGGAATGTGTTTATGTTAGGTGGATCTCTTTGGTCCCAATCTATGAGTTGGGGATAGATAAGTGAAAGGTTGTTGTCGAAGGGTCAAGGTTTGAAAGATGTATAATATATGTTTCAAATGTTATGATCTTGGAATAGGTTGGCGATACTCTCAAAAGAGTCATTGAAAGTATCCTTGTTAGACATCTTAACAATAGAAAGAGATTTATCTACTTCCACAGGGGTAATTTTGATATATTTGAAGACACGATATCTAGTTTCCCAAATCCAAGCCCTTGAAAGAATAGTTTCATAGCTACTAAGATAGGTTCCATCATCCATTTAATTTTTGAACCAAGTATACTATAACCATCATACCCAATGTGTTCCATTATCTGAAATCCTTAGTATAATTTTCAACTAGGAGTATGACAATATCTTCTTTGTCTTTGTAAATCCACTTTTATATGTCTTCTTTTACAAATTACTTATCAAGATCACCCCATTTGGAAAATGTGGTCAGATTGCATTTGATTATTATTTTGAATACTTCTTGTGATTTAATTTATTTTTCATATGATTTGGGTGATGATGGAAGGTGAACAATACAGGAAAACTGTGTCATGTCATATTCCCCACACCCCTTGTCCTTTACCTAAAACTTGACTTTAGGAACAACCATGGATTGAGTGGATGTCTTAGTTAGTTCTAATGGGTAATGTAGGATTTAGAGGAGGATGCTTTGAAATTTTTAGGAACACGAAGCATGGTGTATCCCCTCAAATTTTTGTAGCATGGGAGAGTATCAAGATTTGTTGGAAAGATTAATTTGTTTCCATTATGGTAGAAATTTAGACACTTATGAAAAGTTAATGGTATAACTTGCATGACATGTATCCATGGGAGAAAAAAAAGTACATTGTATGGAAGTTAAAGATCTAGCACTTGGCACACTATATCCTTAATTATTGGTATTACTCATATATGAAGGGTGATAGTCCCTTTTGAAGGTTGTTATGCATCATCATAAGCTCCAATCACTATATTCTTGTTTGGATCTATAACCCCATTTGAGTATCCTAATATTTTCACTAGTTTTAAGTTGTATATGTTCAAACCAACACCACCATCTATTAGGACTCATTGTATTATGAGCTTATGGACAAATATTTCTAAATAGAGTGCATCGTTATGAGTGGGTGAATGGGATTCCATATCTTTGTTAGAAAAGTTCATATGATGGGTAGAGGCGAGATGCCTGGCCATGGCTTGAAATTGGTCCACATGCAGATTTGTAGGTACTCTTGATTCCTTAAGAGCTTTATCTAATATGTCTTTATGGATTGGCGATCTGCACAAAAGCTCTAGAATAGATATTTGTCCTGGTGTTTTATCCAAGTGATCCATAATAATATATTGTGGTGTAGTCGGGGTTCTTGATGTGGCTCCTTGTAGAGTAATTTTTCCTTTGTGTGTTGTAATAGCACAATTTAAATGTGTTCTTTATAGTAATAGTCAGCACATGGTTGTCAACTTCTTGAATATGGTTAACTGTATAGTCATAATTGACAGTTGTATAATTTTTATTATTGTTTGAGGTACTAGCCTGGTTGGTGGCATTTCCTTTTCCACATGGTTGTACAAAGGATCCTTAAATACCACATGGTCATTGTTTGAGGAATTGTTTTGGCTCTCCACACCAATATATCCTTTTTTAATTAATTCATGAATCAGGTTCTTTAGTTTGAAATAGCTAGGAGTAGTATGTCCCTTCACTCTATGGTAATCACAGAAATCAATCTCCTTCCACCATGTGGGTTTGACTTGTGGTTCATACTATTTGATTTTTGAGAGAGTGACTAAGCTCGCTTGAATTATTTTTCAAAGTACATACTCGATGCCCTCTCCTAGAGGGGTATACTTCCACCACAGGGTGTTATTTTTTCTATGAGGTTATCTCTATGTGTTTTCTTAGATATTTGCTAAGGTTTGAACATTATTTAGTGCTTGTATGTGTAAGGTGGGTTGAGCAGTTTGAGCCATTTTGGCATCAACCACACCATTATTAATGGAATTTTTATTTTTCTTCCAATAACATGATCTATCATTTGAAGAATTATAATAGCATTTTTTATCTTTGAAAATTTTGACAAGTCCTTTGGTAATAAGGGATTTCTTAATAATAAGCCTCATTTTGACAACTTTGTCAAAATAATTTGACCATAGAATTTTTAGATGGAACCCTATTTCATTATTCATGTTTTGAATGAATATTTAAACTAGTTATTTCTCAAGGATGTGACATGGACATTTACTAGCTATATTTTTCCATCTCTGTAAGAAGGAGGCAAAGGTTTCTCCAGTGTTATGTTTTGTAGTGCATAAGTTTTTCATTGAAATTTTATGCTCTATATTGTAGGAGAAATGTGAAATAAATTTCCTAGAGAGTTCATTAAAGGTCCTAAAGCCAGATGGGAGTTGAGAAAACCACTCCATGGCTTGCCCTCCTCATCTTCTTGAGAAGAGGCACATGAGATAAGTATAATTATGCATAACCTCTAAGTAAGATATGTAGAATTATCTAATAATCACAAGGGTCTCCCTTTCCTTTATACTTATCAAATTTGGGTATTTCAAAGTGATGTGAAAACGGAGGAATAGGTATAGTCTTGTCAAATGGATAGCATTGTGATCTGACCTAGTTCTAGGAAGTGCAGTTAAAGTGAAGTTCTAGGAAATATTCCAATTAGTATAAACAAGGAACCAGTCTAATTTAGCTTGAATCAATTGATAACCCAATCACCTATTAGACCAAGTGTATAGGGTTCCAATTAAGGGAATATCAAAGAGTCCAATAAAATTAAGGAATCTAGTCAAATCTATCATACTATTAGAGAAATCCTCAAGGCCACCCAACTTTCCTAAGGGAAACAATAGAGAATTGAAGTCACCTCCAAGCATCCAAAAATAATCTATCTTGTTTCTTATGTTTCCAATCAAAAATTCCCAAAGCTCTATTTTATCCAAGCGAGAATTTGGGCCATAGACATTTATCAAATTTCACTTTTTAGAAGTGATGAGATCTTCAAATGAAACCATTAACCAATTCTTTTTTGAGAAACTCATAGTTCCCTTGAATCTAGAGGGGTTCCACAAAGTGGAAATACCCCCTAAAGCACCAACAACATCACTCAAGGCATAATTTGAAATAGGATAGATATTCTTAACAACCTTTTCAAAGAATTCCTTCTTCATTTTTTGTTTCTTGGAGCAAAAGGATGTTAACTTTATTGTCATCCAGACAAGTCTTAACCAAGTGTAGCTTATAGGGACTATTGAGGCCTCGTATGTTCCATGAGATAATCTTCACAATCAAGAGTAGCATCAGAACAACATCACCTTGATGTTGTTAAAAGGAGGGAACAAATCCCTCTTAATTTTTTTTAGACTTACTCCCTAGAAGAGTGTCCAATGTCTTTTTCATTCCCAAAGAAACATCTTGAAAAGTATCTTTATTTTTGGTTTCGTTCTGAGACGGTCTACCAACCTTATTCACCCCTCCAACATCAAGTTTCTTCTTATTTTTGGACTTACTTATAGTATGAGTCCATTCATCTTCATCTTCCTCATCTTTAAGGGAGGACAAGAAGCCCAACAGAACCATGGAATTCTTCACATTCTTTCCTACTTTTTTATTTAGAAGAGGAGGAACATTCATAATTTTTTTCATTAGAGAAGATTCCAGAGAATCCATTTCCTAACCTTTTTGAGAAACAATCTCTCCTTCCTCAACTAATTCAGATTTTTCTTCTATAAGATGGTTTGGATTCCCTTCCAATTCAATTCTTGATTCAGACTCTTTAAGAGTCTCTTCAATATGTATGGTACTAGCCTACTTCTCTCTTCCCTCTTCCACCTTTCCTTTCTCTTTTTGAGGCATCTCAACAACATTATGTTTAGACCATCTGTAGAAATAGCTTTAAGCCCATCCCTAGTAGATATCTCCTTTGACACTTCAGTTTCATCCTTTAGAAGCATGTGAACTTGACCACCAGGGGGGCAGTCAAAACTTCATTTTCACCAATATCTTCTTTAGGGGATATATTTGAATCATATTCCTTCATTAAAAAATGTATACCTGAAATTGGTTCCTCCTCAGAGGCAGAGGTATGAGGTATCTGAGAAGCAATCGTTAGCCTAGCCTTGTCATTGGTATGGAAAGATGAAGTATTCAAAGATCCTAACTCCCCACTTTTCATATTTTGAAGCCTTCTACTGCTGGTGTCTTGAAAGTGTCCAAATTTATTACATGCTTGACAATATGCTCTAGTATTTTCATACTCCAAAGGTTGATTCCATTTAACAAATTTCAACTTCAAGGTTGCTAAAGTTGGGAGAATAGTATTAACTGCCACATTAAAACATATTCTGGTGAAAACCAATCTTGAATTTTCTTGAGTAAATTTTTCAATGGAAAATAGGTTCCCAAAAGAGTTAGCAATCCTCTTGAAGATACATGTATTATATAATTCTAAGGGTAGCCCTGGAAAGTGCACCCAGGTTGGGGCTACTACACCTAAATAAATAGATGGGTCAAACCCCAGTTTCCACTTACAAAGTGACAGGAAGTTCTTAGACCCAATGTCAAAGGCCCAAGGTCCCCCCATGAGAACCTTAATCATATCTTCATTCACAACAAAACTAAAAAAGAAAAGACATTTGGTCATTGCACTAATAGTAACACTTCCTTTTAAATTCCAAATAGAGTCAACCCATTGCCTTACCTAGTCAATATAACGATACACCAGGAATTTTCCAACCAATGACAACTTAATACCATCCATCACCTTTATTATAAGCTCTTTAGGAACTACTTCCTAACCAACTATTGAACAAGAAACAAATTATGTGTTTTGTCTAGCCATAGTTGGCGCACTAGCACCAACCAACTTGTTGACGAATGAAACTGGGTCCTCTTTAGAAAAAAATGACTCCAAGCCATAAGAGGGTGACAAAGGGGACTTGCCAGATGTATGAGTAGATAGTCTCGTAGAAGAAGGTGCAACAATATTAGGTACAATACCATGTTTGGGAACAACAGTTTTGGAAGCAACAAAGTTGAGAGCTATACCAAAGTTGGGAACAATATTTCTGGATGGGGGAGCCCTGTTGTCCCCATATGATCATCACATCAATCAATCAATCGAACATTGGAAACCAACATAAAATTGAAAATGCAGAGAGTGTGAAGTTACATAGTGATAATTGTTGTTGTTGGTTCATGATATTTTGATTTTTGTATTGTGGATGGATGTATGTAGTTTGGTGGATTGGTATACTATTGTGAAGTCATGATGTTTTGATTAAGATTTGAGATGAGATCATGTGGGTGTTGTGTCATGGGGTTTTAGTTTTGGTGGTTTATGCACTGATTATTTGGTATGTGAGTATGAACATTAGATGTAAGTGGTTGAAAATAATGGGTTGTATATGGGGGTGTTTGTGTATTGTTCATCAAGATGGATTCGTTAGAGTTATTAGGTGGAATTTGGTTTTGATACAATGGATTGGTAATGGTAATTTGATTTTGGTTGTTGTTCTCATTGGTGTTCAAGTTAGGTGATGGTTCTTATGAAATGTGATATGATTGTGATAATGTTTGTGGATTATTATTGAGGTGGGAGCGATAGTTTGTCTGGATGTTGTGTTGTATAGTGGTTTGGTGATCTACATAGTGTATCTTGGAGTATGAGGGTGTAAAAAAGGTATTGTCACTTGTGTGGAATTAGTGGGTATGGTTTTTTTGGGATAACCGTAGTAATTTGTGAAGATTTAGTGAGAGGATTGTTAGGAGGTTGGATAGAAAGGTTGTTATTTTGTTGCATGGAAGGTGGTATAGTTTTGTTGGAACTATTTTCCCCCAAGGTTGAGGATGGAATATTGTTGGTGTTGTCCTGGATAAGTGTGATATTGAATGTGGAGGGAAATTTAGCTCCCTATTGGGCAAGTACCAAGAATTACTAATCACGATTGGCTGCTAGAATTGTGCTTACTAGTTTCATTGCATTAAGATCATGTTGGGCTTTATCCAACTCCTTGGGTGTTACATATTTTACAAATCCACCAATGGGATTATTCCCAGGACTTAGTGGAGGTGATTTATCAAAATCACTCTCTACAGACCTGTTTGTGAATTCTCATGGTTTTTCAAGGAAAGGTTTGTACTGGTGGTATCATGTTGGACCCTAGATGGTGTTACATTTTATTCTTAAATTGTGACATGTTTCTACTAGCATATAAGAGATTATGACCTTTTGACTTAAATGAGATTTTTTGGATGGATGAATGAGGTGGACATGATCAAGAAGTGTAACTAGATCTTAGGATTTTGATGATCAATATTTAGATAAAATATCTTAAATCTTGGACTAGACTAGTGAGTCCAAAATTCAATAGATTTGGGGGATGATGGAATAGGTTAACTTAAAATATCATAAGTCAAACTACCCATGGATAAGCTAACTTAATATTATACCTTGAGAAGGAAAATTTTCAAGGAAAAATATCAAACTAACATAAGGTGAATGTAAGATCTAGGTAGTCTTAATGAATCAAATTTTGGACAAAAAATGATGATAACAGAGACATGGTGGATTGGAACTAAGTCTAAATTTGATTGGGAGATGCAAAATAGAAAATGGGTGAGGTGAATTATCAAATATGAGGTCTAACTCTGTGTATACTAGTAGGTGTCCTTTTTTTTTATGTAGGTCTATGTATAGGACAGTGAGATCTAATGACAACAAGTTCTCTAACTAATAAAATAATTGCATTGAGATAAAAAATAATTATGCCACAATATAGGACAATTGCAATAATCTAAAGTTCAAATGTGTTATTCCAAGCCAGAAGGGATTCAATAGTTTAATTTCTAGAGAAAATTTGGTTTTCTAAAAGTCCTAGGAAATTGTGCCACTCTATGCAATAAATGTGCCTACCTAAACCATAATTGTTCCTATCTAATCCACAATTATATCCATCTAAGCCACAATTGTGCCCTAACTAGCCATAATTGTGATACATGGTTACATAGATATAAAATTTTGACCTAAAACTAAGTTTTTGACTTTTTTTTATAGATAATTGTATAGAATGATAATTAGTTACACAATAGGATAAACAAGTGCTAGTTTCTAAGGTTCAATTATGTTATTTTGAGTGATTTTGGGTGTCCATTCAGTTTTCAAAGTAGAATGGATGTTGTGATAGCTAGAGATAATTGTGCTACTTTATGCCAAAAATGTGCCACTCTATGCCCCAACTATGCCATAGGGAGGTACAGATGCACCAAACAGAGGTACAGATGTACTACAATATGAAAAATGTGACAAAAGAGATAATTGTGACTCAAAACTAAATAGATGTGTTGTTTTGACCTAAAAACTAAGTTTTTTGAATTTAACTAAAGTTCAATTATGTGGTTCTAAGTGATTTTGGTCCAATCTGATTGTTTTGAGAAAAGTTGGAAAGAAAAACACATCATACAGTAGACATGATAGCTTTTGACACTTTTCAAGGTGACAAGTTGAACAGTATCACTCCAGTCTAAACAAAGAAGAAACTTCAAGAAGCACAACCTAATTAATGTTAATGGTGTGTCCCACTAGTAGAGGTCCATCAATAATATATTATAGAAGACCAAAAATACATGGCTCTACTCTTGAAGGGAGGTAGCTATATCTTGAGTGGCACAATGGCTCACCTTCCTCCTTCCCTTGTAGTTTTTTACACCTCCAAAAGAATTATATCTTTCCCTAAGACGATATATGGTAGGTAACTTTGTGCATGATGTTCTACACTACACCCCACTAGAGCGGTAATGACAGATGGTCTTAAGGATTCTAAATAATAGGGTCTAGAGTGGGACTATGAATAATGAGCTTGTCCAAGGATGCCCAAGATTGGAGGGGTATCCTCTACTCTCTTCACCTATACATGTCTCAACGGATTGAGGGTTTTGAGGCTTGGCTTAAAGGACATTGGCCACACCTTGGGGTACAACTTTCATTCTCCCCTCTTTTTATACCACATTGGTAAATGCAATCAAGGTTGTTCTTAGGGTGATTAAATCCCCAAGTAGGACTCCTACTTTAAAATAAAAAGGAAAAATGTTGTTATTTCTAATCTCCAAGATCGCTCAAAGAACGAGGAGAGAGCATACATAGAAAACACCTCCTTTGGTAAGCAAAGAAAAATGTAGATCCTAGAGTATTTTTTATCCCCAAGTTTGCACTAAGCATGAGGGGAGAGCATATGTACTCTAAAACCTACCAAACACAACAAATAGTGTTCAGTTACCTTAATTAAATTGAAGTGTTTTCTAGTCTATGGAAATCAAACACAAGACCCTACAACAAATATGTCAGTACTTTAGGTGTTTGGTCTTCTATCCAAAAGATGCCACAAGCTGCTCAAGAAAATATTATTAACCCTAAAATTACACAAACATATGCACCAAAGTATGTGAAAAGTGACTAATCAATAGTTTATACCTTTAAGCAATTGCACCCATGTTTCTGAAAAATGCACCCAAACAAGCCACATGTGCACTCAAACTAGCCATAGTTGCACCCAAACAAGACATAGTTGTGCCTAAACTAGACACAATTATTCCCAAACTAGCCACATATGTGCCACTCTACATAGAAATAACAGAAAAATAAAAAACATAGGTATAACAGTAACCCTAATGATCTAATTATTAGCCCAAGGATGATCAATTTTAAAAAACAAAGTAAAAAATCAACATAAACCAGATACTAGCCAATTGAAAAGACCAAAAGCATGAAGTTTGAATCCTTGAAAACTCAATAATCTACTTGTCAAGCAATTACACAATTTTGAGAAGCAATTGTGCAGTTTTGGGAAGAATTTATGCACTTCTTAGAAGCAATTATGCATGTTTTAAGAAGAAAATATACCTATCAAAGCCATATATGTCCCTATATACTTAGTAGACATGCCTATCTGCTCAATAAATGTGCCTATCTAGTCAAAAAATGTACCTTTCTAGTTTGGAGATGGGTCAGAACTCAAACAGTTACACCAATGCGTAAATAGGTGCACCAATTTGGGTGTAGTTACATTAATTTGAACTGTAATTCTTCAAAAACTTGAAAAACTCATAACAAGATGTTAGATTTCAAGGACTTAGGTGTCCCACCGAGCATGCCAAAATGTATGACCTAGAAATTTGATTACAAATTCAAATGATAAATAGAAAATAAGAAAAAGCATTCACAATCAAACTTTGAAACAAATCACACCAATAAAGCAAATAAGATAGATTGAATTAAATTGAATGCAACAAACCTGCACACAAATAGTAGCATACAATTTTCCTTAGCATAACTCAATTTTCCTCCTATATTACACCTTTGAGAGGTGTTATAGTATTTATTCTCATATTTTGGGTCACATAATAGCAATAAAACACTTAAGATACAAGTATAGTTTCTTTGCAACGATTTGGGAGGAGAAATAAATGTCAGGAAGGCTGAATTTATAGATGTTTGGTGACACTGATCAACGGTCAAGATCTGAGCAAAGATTGAAAATATCAATGGTTCAGAATTAATGAGAGGAATTGAGAGGGAGTTAATTGATCTCTTGATTGTATCTAACTAATCGTATAGACCAATTAAGAGGACTGATTGGAGTGATAATTGAGATTGATGGTTAGTAGATTGAATTCATTGCTCAGTGAACTCGAAGTGAGAGGGAGTGAAGTGGATTTATTTGAGTGGATTGAGAGTAAGTCTCAGTCAGCTGATGAGATGGAAATGCATGGGTAATTAATAATTAAATGAATTTATTAATAATTACATGTGCAAGGTGGGAATAAATAAATAAAATAAATGATTTTATTTATTTTGGATAATGTTGAGAAATAATTAGATAAATTAAATAATTAAAAGAAATTATTTAATTTTAGAAGTGGGAATTGGATAATGAAATAATAATAAATTATTTAATTAAACTTTAGGAAAGAAGAATAATTAGTAATTTAATTAAATAACATTAATTATCTAATCAATATAGATGAATAGTGATGAAATAGATAATTTAATCAAATAATTCAAAATTATATAATTAAAGTGGAATTGAGAGGAAATTCAAAATTAAAAATAATTAAATATCATGATGAATTGAAAATGATCATTAATTTAATCAAATAATAAAATTATTTAATTAAATATCAAAGATTAATTAGGTAAGTCAGATGACTGAAAATGACATGTTTTGTAAGAAATACATTAATTAGACTCAAGCGTCTACAAGATGCACCATTAATAATCCTTAAATAATAAATCTTCTTTCATAAAAATATTTGGTTCACAACAAATTGTACTTAGTACAATTTCCATATATTCTTCTAGAGCTTTTCAATTGTCTCCCCCAAAATATTTAGGAGCATCAAATCTACAAGGTAAAGTTAGATTAGTACCCTTTCCCTTATATTAACAACTTGCCATTCTTCATATTTAATTTCAAAGGGTTGCTATCTAGAAACTAGTATTCACAAATATTTTTCAATGAGTGAATCCCCCATATTGATATTTCAAAGTTCAAAATTGGTTTTATTAAAAAAATTAACCTCTATCATAGATTTTCCTACCATACATGTCCCTACAAAATTACCACACTACAAAGCTCCCATTGAAATAAGGATTTTCTACACAACCAATTTATCCCATGGATATGTTAGGACCATTATGATCTAATATAAAATATAGAGAAATTATGACAAATTCTTATCTAATAAAGTTAAGATAACAATGCAACTAAATAGATGTATAGCAATTTCAATAGAGTAATAACATGAGATTGAGAACAAGAAAGGAATAATATGAGGAAAAAAATAACAAAAAAAAAATAGAAATATACCTTGAAAAATTCCTACAAAGGAAAATCCTAGCCTCCAAAGCATACACCCAATGTATTATTTAGTAGGAAGTATTATAAAAAATATGAAATTTTGTGTGCTTCATAGGAGATATACTCTAAATCTTGGGGAATTTTGAAAACAACTCTATATAAAATCAAATATGAATCTCCATTCCAAACCCTCAATATAAAAGCCAAAGAGACCCAAGAAACCATGAATATTTTTCCAAGACCGCAAGCTCAAAACCATGAGCCAATACTTGGAATAAATGGTCCAAGTCTAATGACACCCTCTTCCAATAGTAACTCCTCCCAACTTAGAATGTAACTCCCAAGTTAAATAGGTCATCCCTATGACTAAGGGATCCAATATAAGTCATAATTGCTCTATTTTGGTACAATAATATCTCTTACACATATCTTACATATGGCTATAACCATTAGATTAATGATTCTAGGACCATAGTAAACCTACTACCTTCATATTTAATGAATCCTATTGACCATTTTTTATCTACATATTTGTATTGAATTGACATTGGTAATAACCCAAAAAGGTAGTCTCACCTAATGTTGGATTCCAATCATGGGAATTAACTATCCAAACAAATATCTATAGATAAAATTATACATGCAAAAATTAAATGGTATTAAAACATATGAATAACATAATATTGAATATTCTCATTATCATAACAATAGAATACTACACAAATAGGATGCAAACCCTAGATCCAACTAGCAGAAGCAAGATGCTTTCAAATTCCTCATAGAGGAATGGGAAAATCTTCCCAAGTAGGGTGTCCTTGTTGTTTAATTTATATTTGGTTATTACTATGTTGTAGTTTGTTGTCTCTCTATTGTCACTAGTCAATTTGTGGCTTGTGACCCTGGACTTTATATTGCTTTAAACTTTATGCCCCTGGGGCCTTTTGTGTAAGGGTACAACGCCCTATAAATGTTTCTTATCTTATCAAAAACAATAACATACTACAATTACACTTGGGAACCCTTGTCCAAAGAGAAAATTACTAGGTGAAATTCACTCCTTGACTTATCTTTTCTCGCCCAAAATTATAATGGTTTAGCTTTCTCTAATCTAGCTATATACTCACCTATGTATAGGAAAGTCACTTGTATAGATCAATCACTCCCTATTTTTACAATAAAATATCATCTATAATTATATTTAATTGCACAATACTTCATGCACATGATAAATCATGTGTAGGTTTACCCTAAACAGTAAATAATACCTTGTTATATGTTCAAGCAACATCTTTGCACATGCATCTTCTTAACATAAGACTTGATAATAATAATTAATTAAAGTATCAAAAATTATAATAATAGATTAATATTTAATTTTCTAGATTCTAGATTCAACACCTTTTGACATAAACATGTATTTATACTTGAAATACTAAAAGAATAACCCAAAATACTAAACTATATAATTCATTAAAACTTCCTAAACTTTATTTGTCTTTTTTTACAATAGATCCAAGAAGCAGGCACACCTCTAAACTTTCATAGATCTATATCTCTTGTTCAAGTACATCCCTAGTCTACTTCTATAAATCTAACTCTCAAAAAATGTAAATCTAAGTAGTACTAGAGGAACTCAAACTAGCAGCCAAAAAATAAAAACCATCATGCACCTCAAAAGTGTAAAAAAAAAACTAAAACCCAATTAATCCATACTATATCATTATTAAATTTATAAATATGCAGAATCAAAAACTTTATCAAATTATTTTTATATAAACTTATAGTTATAATCTCCATCATAGGGGTGCTCAATCTCTTTTTAAGTATTGTATTCCATATTACATATGTGCAAAAATATCTTACACTTATCTATTGCATCCACCCACTCTCTCTATTTTTATCAATATAAAACCTTAATGGAGCACTATAAAAGAAATTCTAAGGAAACAAAAATAAATCAATCTATAAAAATATGAACCACTATCATCAATTTAATCAATATGTGCTTATCGTAGCACACTTATGTGTATATTCTAAATAACTTTTTATGTGTGCCTTTATATTACACTCATGCATTTACATAAATCCACTACTACAATGTATCTCTAGGATATTCCTAGATTTTAGCAGTGTGTCTAAATCTATCAAGATCTACTCTTTTGTGCTTGTAGAAATATAGATAATTGTCTTGGTTAGTAGAAATACACTTACTAAAATGTGAAGTGTGTAAGTGGGTAACTAATCCAATGGAAACACGTTACAATACTTTCAAACTCCATTCACAAATAAATCTTCATCTCTTTCCATATCCATAGTATTTTGTAAAATTTTGGAAAAAGGAGTGTATAAAAAAACACATATTACAAAATTACATCTATTTCTAGGTCTTTGGAAATAAACTGTACCACCTTATGACACCAAATTCGTGCATCTAAATCAATTCCATAGTATCATATAAATATTTGTATGATCCAACTTCTGAAATGATCCTCCCTTCAAAATGGACATAGAGGCATTTACACATTATCTTAGGGGCATTCACACATTATGGTATATGCAATAAAGGATAAATATTTATGATGGATGTAAGTGGGTAGCTAAGACAATGGAAACACATCCCAATACTGTCAAACTCCATTCACAACTAAATCTTCATCTCTTTCCTCACCAATCTAAAGTTTTCAAAGGAGTGTAAATATGTCTTTAGAAATAAATTGTACTGTCCTATGACACCAAATTCTTTCACCTAAATAAATTCTATAGTATCATATAAATTTTTTGTGCGATCCAACTTGTGAAATTATCTTCCCTTAAAAATGTTTGTTGGCCTCCTACAATGATTTTAACAACTAAGCCTTTGCAGTTGTTATTCAGAGATTGGACATCTAACCTGAATAGTCATTTCAATCATCATAAAGGTGCACTTAAATTGTCAACCCAGGGACGTAAAGTTGAAATGGGTCAGCACTGTATGTGCACTAGGAATCCAAAGTAGCCATATCTATCCTACAGGTAAGAAAAAACACAATGCTAAAAGTAAATTGCTTGGAAGGAAATAACATAAATGTTGAACATCACCCAACAACTAGATTAAACTAAAATGCATGACAGAAATGAAGATCTGAGCGAACAAATAGGAAACTACTATGTCTGCTTTGGTTGTAGGAACAGTCACATAATGGAATTCTAGTGGATGCAGGAACAGTCGGCACCAGATTCTTAACTAATTACTAAACATAAAATATCAACTAAACTAAACTAAGGTGTGAGATGGAATACTCACCAAGTGGGCCCTCTTGGATAAGTATTCCCTATTAAAACTAAGATAGACTCAAATGCACAAACTTATAACTTCATTTTATTTAGAAGAAAAACATGAGTACAATCATCATAGTTGTATTGCCGAAAACTCAAGAGTGTGATTATATCAATTAAGAAATATTCTAACCGAGAGCCAGAAAGAACATCAGAGCCCTTATTTATTCAACCACCTAGCAAGGTGGTCAACTCCATCAAACGCGAAGGATGCCACATTAGGGAAAGTGTGGAAAAGAGCAGGGGCGGCTACGCATGCACAAAACTTGTTAGGCACGATTGCCTTAACTCGAATTTGGCACAGTAGTAACGCCAACGCATGCTCAACAACATTTAAGCCCATAACAAGGTGGTTACAATTTGATGCATGAGGAATCTCCAGCCGCCAAGAGTCTTCAATGACCACCTTGTTGATCGATATAGCACACGTCTAGCTGGCAAGATCTTCCTGAATTGCAAGTCTCAAATCATTTGTACGACAATGTTAGCATTCACAACAATTGCATACCCATAATCATCTTAAAGCGACATTCATTAATCACATGCATAGTTAACACAAATAGTCCACATAGAATATCGATATCATTTGAAAGCTTATGAAAATAAATTCATGTCCAAGGTCTATGGTTTCAAGGAAATATTATGAAAGATCAACTCTCAAGCATCAAAGTCTTATGTAGCTATAGGAAATGGACAACAATCCTATCAATAATTAAGCCATAAAATAGACTCATCATTTCCCCCCCAACCTAATATCTTGGTGGTCCTCTAGCAGAGGAAGAATTGAGCTTTTGTTTGGTCAATGCCCTAAAGTTGGCAACTACAAGTTGTCCCACATTTTTTCTGTTGTATCTGAGTTAGGATCCCAATAGAATCCTTGTTGTTTTTCCATCCTACTCCATCTTTTCCTTTCATCATCAATGTCATACCTATAAAACCTATAGTTTGGCACTGGCCACAATAGAATAGGAGGCTGAAAAATTAGTGGAAGCCAGAATTTCCCTTTTGTTCTTCCGAGTTGAATATACTTATCAATTATTTTGAGTGTTGTAGCATAGTTGTGCATGAAATGAGGCTTTTCTTGCTTCAAATCATCAGATAGGGTATTCCATCTCTGTGAGAGGTATCTCATCATAGAGTGTCATGTGGTTCTTTCCATCTCCTCATACTCTTTGTAAACTGCCTCTCTCTCAGGTAGGATCCTGCAGCTATAGCTTGGCCGGTATAACATTTGGTGCCAATCCTTAAAAATATCTCCTAGATGTCTAGACTCATCCCTAATGGACAAGGGGATGTTGGATTCAACTTGCCTATAAGTCCTATACTGCTTTCCCCAACTTACTTTGTTTTGTATCCACGACATGAATGTCCGTAATTGGACATCCCCAACATATAGCAGTGGATTCCAATCTTGATCTTTGGTTACATAAAAGTTATGTAAATAAAATTCAAACAACATGTTTTTCATCTCAAGGGGAGAAATCCGAAAGGCATTGAAAAATTCAGTAGGGGTTTCAATTGAGGGGTTCAAACCCAAAACAATCTTTGCAAACTTAAAAGAAAGATGCTTTTCTTTTAAATACAGGGCATATACCCTCAGAGGAGCTTTGCATTCCAATATCTATGGCACTAAATTTTCCATGGCATCCACCTTCTTCTTCAAAACAATAATTTATGCATTCTTATCTTCAATTTCCTCATCTTTCTGTTCAATTTCCTTCTTCAACCTGCATTTTTCTGCTTTCCATTCTTCTTCTCTTCTTTGTATTTCCTTCCATAAATTCAGAATTACTATGTTCATTGAAAAATCAGAGGGCCTATGTACTCCTACTATCATTTTACCTAGTACTTGTGCTTGTTCTTGGTAGAGTACCATTTGCAGGGCCTCTTCTTGCTCAGCCAATTCTAGCTGCAGGGGCTCCAAACCTCGTTCTTTCGTTTCAATCTGTAGGGCTCGTTGCTCCTATTTTTTATCATGCTACAGGAGCTCCTGATTTCCCTCACACACCTAGATTTTGACTTGCTCTACAATATCCGCAAGATCATCCAGTGTTAAATTTGTTGCTTCTTCGAACACATCCTTTTCCTTTTCATTTACATGCTCCATTGGAGATTTTGTATCCTCCTACAGTAACTTTCCAGGTTTAGGGCTTCCCTCGAGAGATACCCTAATGATTGGCCCAACTGAATTTTATTTTCTGGGAGGTTTTCTTCATTTTTCCTTTTCTACAGGAAGAACAGTGTCAACTTTTTATTTCCTGGAGCTTGGCACTTCCTTTTCTACCATTTTCTTTTTAGCTTTTCCTTCCTTCAACTCTGCCCTCTTCTTTTGAACCCTATTTTTCATTAATGTGCCAAGGGGGACATCATCATCAAAATTAGGAGAGGGACTCTCTTGATTGGAATGCTATGCCTTAGAAAAACTATTTTCAATAGCTTGTGTGGTTGCAAGAGGGTTTCCACTAGGGCTTGTGTCAGAAGTTGAGGTACCAACAGTCGTCCCAGCATTGCTCCTTCTCCTCCCAACCCTACGAGGTTGAGGCAAAACCCTAGGTTGCAAATGCTCTTGTCTAATTTGATCAATTCTCAAAAATTAATCCCAAGAAATATTGGACACATCAAGCAGAGATTTTTCAACTAATAATTTAATTAGGCAATGGTGGGGAGTGGAATTATCCCTACCTTTCTAATTTTTTTTTTCCATGACCCAAAGAAGGTGATACAACACGTTCGGCACATTCATTCTCCTTTTGTGCCTCATGTGGTTGAGGAGCTTAAAATTCACGGAATGTAAATTTGATTGGCAACCTTCGCAAGAGATATACTTGAAAAAATAGACCGTAACCTGCTTCCAAATCTCGGGCAGAGAATTCCTCTTTGCTCCTTATTTGTCTATGCTCAACGGAGGGTCATTAGGTTCTATGAATTCAACCCTAGCTAGCCTGGAATCTCTGGCTACAAGGTAATTTTCACCATCAGCAGGTAACCCCGTAACTTTTGCAATTCTTTCCTCCGTAGCTATGACTTCCAACCCTTTTACTATGGCCCTTCCTTTAGACAATGTATGGGCAAATTCTAATGCAACACCTTCGTCGAAGCCATCTAGATTTAAGAAATAGCCTAGCCATCCACAATTTCTAAACTCGGTTATACAAGGTGCATCCTACAGTAAAACATCATGAACTATGGGTTTGTTTTGATTCAACCCACCTCCCATTGTCTGCAATCAAACAGTTACTCTGCAAATATTTTCTTCCTGCAATTCTTGTCTAGAAACCAAACTTTTCCTTCCTACAACTTTGCTGAATTTCCAATGTTGGTGTCGTTTGAATTTTACCTTTTGGCTAAGGATTATTACAAGTACAATTAAAGCAATAAAGGAGTAATAAATGCAAGCTATGATTAAGGAAAATTGCGATGGAGGATTTGCATTTTGCACATACAAGTCATCATCTTCGATTTCAAATTGGTTCAATGACTTAAATATTGCTAACATGAATCAATACGGACATGACATTGACACGTTCCCCCCCCCCCCAACCTAAATTTTCACATGTGTCCTCAAATGTGGAGGTGAAAGGATGATTTGACAAGGGCAGGAAATAATGACATGCTATGGTGAACGTCCATATTAATTTACAGCAATTAAATAAATGCACTAGAAGACAATTAAGATATAACAATTAATGCGCATGTACCTAAATTCGTGGAAGATTTATTGAAAATATCATAGAGAAAGTACTGATCATTTTCAAGAAATCTATTGAGCAATTAATGAAAGTGGAGTGGAATGAGGTGGAGTGAAATTAAGTGAAGTGAAATGATGGTGGTGAGGTGGAAGAGAGAGAAAGGTGGAACGAATGGGTAGATGGGTGAAGAAGTGGACCCCCAAAAAGTGGGAATATTTATTATGAGAAGTGATATACCTTAATTAGCCAGAAGAAGGGACACTAGGTTCGCTTCCTTCGACTGCAGGAAGTTTGGGTGTTGCACGCTGAGTGAATTACTATAGGAACTCTTCCTTAGAATTTGGCTTGTGATACAATCTTAGGTGATGACCATTCACCAGCAGCTTAAACCTGATAGGATCGATGGTAGTAAGTTGAACAGCTCCATTGTAAAATACTTCAGCCACCTCATAAGGTCCAACTCATCTTGTTTGCAATTTTCCTGTGTTATCATGATATATTGAGTCATAGAGCAGTGTCCAATCTTCAGGTTGAAACTTCTTATCCTTGATGAATTTATCATGCCATCTTATTCATTGATTTTGCACTACCTATGTGTGATGCAAGGCTTCCTTCCTCATCTCATCCAAAGCATTTAGCTACATGATTCTATCTCTTTGTGCTTCAGAAATATCCATTCCCAATTCTATTGCAGTTCTGAGAGTCTTATGTTCAAATTCAATGGGCATCATGGCTGACTTTCCATACAACAACTCAAATGGAGTGAATTTTATAGTTGCTTTCCAGGTGGTTCTGTAAGCCCAAACAGCTTCTAGTAACCTGCTTGCCCAATCCTTTTTATGGATAGCCACTGTTTTGGTCAAAATAGCTTCAATTTCTCTATTAGTCACCTCAACTTGGCCATTGGCCTGGGGGGTGATAAGGATTAGACTTTTTGTGCCTAATGTTGCACTCATTGACTAGTGCTGAAACAATTATTGAAGTGAATTGAGTCCCTTGATCAGTCACTATCTCTCTTGGAACTCCATACCGTGTGAAAATTTCCTCATACAGAAATTTTGCAACCTTATTATCTCTTGCATGCTTCATGGCTTTAACTTCTACTCATTTAGTTATATAATCAGTGCATACTAAAATATAGGATTTACCTTTTGATGGAGGATCAATGGGTCCTACAAAATCCAGTCCCCACTTATCAAATGGACTGATTACTACCTAGGTACAAAGTGGCATCTCATCAAATTTTGTTGGCTGGCCCATCCTTTGGCATCTGTCACGCTTCCTTGTGTATACACCTAAAATTGGTCTGGAGCATCTGATTAATTAAATACAAATTATTTGATTAATTATTCTAATTTCCTCTATTGTTTGAATAAATAGAAATATTTATTTAAATAGTTCACATTCACATCGCATTTAAATTCTTCTAATATCTCATCTTAATTAAATAAACAAAATTAAATACTTTGTTCGATTTAATTATCAAATCCCTATTTTATTCTATCACATCAATCTTAAATTAATTAAATAAAGCTCAAAACACTTTATTGATTAATTGCCATATTCTTCTATTTAATTTAATAAACAACTTCTATAGTTCGTTTTATTAAATTATTTATCTCTCTTTTCCTAATTTAAATAAATCAAAAATATTTGAATTAAAGAACAAAGAATATTCCATCTATATTCTCTCAAAAATGAATTAGACATCCTATGTCTAAAACATGTCTAAAATATCTCAAAATTAATTGATTGAAACTTCACGTGAAGTTTTGGAGACAAATTGGAGACAAGTTCCAAAATCTTCTCTCAATCCTCCTCCATCAATCTTTCCTCTTCTCTTGCCTGGTGTTTTCATGGGTAGAAACAATCACCAAACTTCTCTCAATCTCTTCCATCTCTCACCATTCAATCCTCCAGATTGAATGCAAGCCTCTCAAAGCTTTCCCTGTGCATTTCTACAACCAGGAAATCTATAAATACAGCCTCATTGAACCAAGAAAAGCATCTAGATAATCAAGTTTATGCACTCTTACTCTGCAGGAATTCAAGCATCAAGCATCAAGCATCAAGCATTCACACATCAAGCATATCCAACAATCAAGTTTTCAACCATGGCTTCCTCCTGTAGTTGCAATTATCTGTTTCACATCAATATCATGTTAGTTTAATTGTTTTATCATTTAGCATTGCATTATCATCATCTCGTTCTTTGAATTGTCATTTTAACAATCATAATGTTTAACAATCTGAGAGCAATTTTGATTTAATAAATCTTTGAGGATAGAGAACAATATGACGCTTTCAATTGATTATTGTTTTGAATTGATTCAATTTAATTAATAATTGATATAATTTCTTATTAAGAAGTGTTTTAACCTTGTATACTTATTCGCACTTACAATTTGGCACCCACCGTGGGGCATTAACCCCAATTTTATCAAAATTATCAATTTTCTGGAAAGTGTCACGCAGGTTCTCAGCGTGTTTTTCTTGTAGCGCTTCCATTAAAAGTTTTAGCACTTCTGGTCGCTGTTTTAGCGCTTTCGATTTTAGCGCTTTCGGTCACTGTTCTAGCACATACGGTCACTGTTTTAGCGCAGCTTCTATGGAAAACTTTGGCGCTTCGGTACCCTGTTTCGGCGCTTTGGTATCCTGTTTCAGCGCTTTCGGGTTTTAGCGCATCAGGTAACTGTTTTAACGCTTCGATGCAATATTCCAGCACTTTTGTAAAATCAGTCTGGATCTGACGCATTCGCGGCCAGATTTTAATTTTTTTCACAGCTAGACTAAAACGTATCAATCTAGGATAGTCACTTCAAAGTTCTCTAAAATTGATCAATTTAGGATAGCCACTTCAAAGTTTCTAAAATTGATCAAATCCTAGGATAGTCACTTTCTTGTTTTTCTTAAAGCAGATCTATCAATCCTAGGATAGTCACCGCATTTTTACAATAGAAGTTAAAAAGAACATCATGATTTATATGAAGCAACACCTTCACATAGATTAGAAAATTTCTTTTTGGGCTTTTAAAACAAAACAAACTTATATGTTTTGTTTGTGGTGATTAGGCTTATGCTCTCCCCTTAACTGGGTGACCAAAGTGCCAGATTCACTTTTATTTCATTTCATTTATGCTTTATTAAATCCTTTAGCAGGCCTACCGTATTGGGAAAAAGTACTCACCCTACGGGAACGACCTAAGTGGGAACAACCAAAGCCAGGTTTTCCAACCCACTATAATAAAAATGCAAGTTGTTGATGAAAGTCCAACTTGATGGTAGTGAGCAAGATAACAATCCCCAAAATCTTTGTTCTAAAGATTGGGAGGTCTCCTGAGGGAGTTTATCTATTTCCCACACCGAACGGAACCCTATCTACGAACCATAGAGTAGTTTCTCGCCGAGTCAGTATCCATACATTGTCATACTCATGGTGCAAGGGGAGGGAAGAATCTTCCCCCAAGACACTCACCATATAATTACCAAGGACCGCTTGCTCAAGGGATTCCATATCCACTTCCATCACTTTGAGTACGCGCCTGGAAACAACAAAAACATAGGCGTCCTCTAGGGGGTGACACTATTGTGTGAGTCAACGTAATTCAAGATGTGGGTTGTGAGTATAATGATGACCTACTTGTCCTTAAGTGTGAGTCTGTTTGATTTGTGTACAAATGTCAAAACAACCCGTCAAAATCAATAAAAATCATTCATGATTTTTGAACATACATGATCTTTTCAGTTTTAAAACACTTATTCAAAATTGCTTGTCGTGTTTTCACAAATTCATTTAAATCAGATTAAAGATCATCCTAAAAATGTCAAGTCAAAACAAATCAGAAAATCCATGCTGTGAAAGTGGAAGTCCACCACGTTTCTCAAAAGAAAAATCAAAGTCACCAAACCCCAAAAACCTCTCGGTTATAGAAACAAATTGAGAAAACAGCATTTTCTATATCAAAATCGGAAACTCCTTTTACAACATAGAACGTTCATCCACAGATATCACGATTTTGCTCGGGGTCACACATTAGATTACGCAGTAGAGCCAATCTACTCACTAGCCTTCTTCCAAAGGAGATCTCTCACACAATTCCACAACCATAGTCAATGAATTATTCATCCTTCTTATCTTCCACAATCTCTGATACAGTATGCCACAAGACTAGATCAAATTTTGCAGTAGAAAGTCTTAAAAAGTCCTATTTTTAGCGTTCTGGAAAACCTGTTTCAGTGTTTCGGGTCACTGTTCTAGCGCTTTCGTGAAACATCGCTTTTGGGCACTGTTTTAGTGCTTACAGTCTGGCAAAATAGCACTTATGTCACTTTTTACAGCGCTTTTGGGCTCTGTTTCGGCACTTCTGGGAAGTAGCGCTTCCATCATTTTCTCCAGCACTTTCGGGCACTGTTTCAGCGCTTTTGTCAAAATAGCACTTCGATCACCTGTTTCAGTGCTTTTGGACTCTGTTCTAGCACTTCTATACTATGTTTTAGCACTTTCAAAACAGAGAGTTCAAAATTTTTGCCAGTCAGTCACTCTGTCATTTTATCCATAGTGTTTATCAGAAACAAATTTTTTTTTATCAGAATCATTGTCTAGAGACCGAAATCAGAAAGGTTTATACAAATTTCCAAACTTATCAACTGAAACAAGATCTTGCAAATCACAAGTGTCACAATCAAATACACAATCAATTACTACACTGAAGTTTCATTATCAAGATACTATCATCCTTCATCATGAAACCAAGTATAGTAATCAAATTTTTAGCATTGTCTCATCAATAAGATCAGTCATCTTATTTGACTTTGTTTTAAAAATTTAAAATTGACATTTTCCAGCAAATAAGATCAACATTTCAGAAGAAAGGGTTCAAATTTGTATGCCAATCTTCACCAGGTCCCAAAAATAGAGACTCTTAGAACAAGAAATTTTAAAATCACAAGAAATGGCAGAAGAAAATCTTTGGAACAACCTAAACCGAAATGATAAAAAGGAAATAACTCCAAAGGACATCCAAGTAGCTCAACAAGATCCCAAATTCCATATATTTATGGAAAAGATTCTAGAACAAGATATGGAGAAATATCTTTTAATGTTAGTTGAATCGGGGGCAAAACTTCCAAAAGATTTTGATGTAAACCGTTTGAAGGAAACTCCTGAAATGAATGAGACTGAGATACCACAACCTACGCAAACCATAGATCCAGTTGTTGCTTTAACATCACAGATGCAAATTTTACAACAACAAATAAAAGATATGACGAAAGGGACAACCAAGAGATATGCGATACAGGACATTTGTCCTTATCCTTTCAACACAACAGTCGACTTAATACCTTTTCCCAGACATTGTGAGATCCCAAAATACGATAAGTATAATGGAAGAACGGATCCAATAGATCATATCATAGAATTTAAAACAATGAGTCTTGAGTTTTCCCAAGAGGAAACTTATTTAATGAGATTATTCCCAAGGAGTTTGGGGGGAACATGCATGGAGTGGTTTTTGAAGTTAAAACCAGGTATCAAAACTTTTGAGGAACTCGTCAACAGATTTATCTCTCAATAGTCATTCAACATCCAACACGATGTTACTATCAAAGATCTTTACAATATAAAACAAAACAAAGGAGAAACGTTCTTGTCTTTTCTCCAAAGATGGCGACGCTTGTTCGCTAGATATCCTAGATCCATTCCTGAAGAGGAAAAGATGGAATTGTTCATTGAAAACTTGACGGAAGAAATGAGTTATAGACTGGAACTACAATGTCCTCCAACATTTGAGAAAGTGATAGAAAATGGTCTTAAAATCGAAGAGGCGTTAGTCAAGAGAGGAGTTATCAAGCATTTTAATGACAAAACAAACAACACAAGTAACTCCTCAAATCAATACTCAAGCGATGAGAAGCCAAAATTTTGGCAAAAGAATCGAAATACAAATGAGACAACAAATGATCCCCAAAACGTCAAACTGGTTTTTAACTTGACCGCATCCACATCGAAGAATCAAAAAAATGAGCAAAATTTCAAGTCAAATACCATACAAAGCAATGTAATCATAAAACCATAGTCGTATCAAAAACTGTCAAATCGGCGAAGGTTCACACCTTTGGGTCAAACAATGGAATCGGCAATGAAGGAACTAGTTACCAGAGGCCTTCTCACTGCACGGGAAGCTAGGTTCTGGGATCCAAAAGTCAAACCATCATGGTGGAATGACGTTGATTACTGCAGCTTTCATAATAACAAGGGTCACAAAACCAATGACTATATGGAGTTGAAACATGCAGTACAAGATTTGGTGGACAGCAACAAAGTGTATGTGGAAGGACCTCAAAATAACAATAATCATTTGGCCTTCAAAGATCCTTTACCAAATTATGACAAAGGTGCATCATCCTCAAACAGCAAAGGAAAGAACGCCAATCATGTCTATGACACAACAATCCTTTGTCTATCTGAAGTCAAACATGATCATGCAGTTAGTGATAACATTGATGAAAACAAAACCAACAACATTACCTCTTTGGATTTACTCCCAAGCGTGCAAAACTCTGATAATCAAATAAATGTCTTAAAAATTAGAGAAAATCAAGAACATCAACCAGCCAATGAGCTAAATAGGGGACAATCCAAGGTAATGTTAAAGGTAATTGGCTCCACACATGCAGTTCCACCTCCATCACATTATAATGTTATCGATCAAATGCAAAATACCCCCCGAGAGAATCAAGAACGTCAACCAACAAACATCATGACTAGGGGGCAAGCCAAGGTAGTATTAAAAGGAGTGGGATCTCAATGTACGATTATGCCTCAATCTCATTATAATATTGTTGATCAATTGCAAAACATCCCCGCACAAATATCGATACTGGAACTCCTTAAGTTGTCACCATCACATAAAGAAGTTCTCGAACAAGCATTATTTGCCACAACCGTACCAAAGAATCTGGATGTTTGTCAATTCCAAGCTATGGTGGGACATCTGACTACCCCGCATTATTTGTCATTCTCTCAACAGGATGATGTCTCATTAAACCATCCACATAACATAGCATTGCATATCGAAGTATGTATCCATAATCATCATGTTAAGAGAGTTCTAATAGATGGGGGAGTTGGGCTAAACATTTGCACCCTCAAATTAGTCCGTGCACTAGGATATTCCGACGACGCTATTGATGCTCAAAGGAAAATGACCATCAAAGCATATGATGAGGAAGAAAGATCGTCCAAAGGTTTAATTGTATTACCCATTCAAGTGGGACCCATGATGAAGCATATAGCATGTCAAGTATTGGAAAGAGAGTTGACATACAACATACTCTTAGGATGACCCTGGATTCATGAAATGCAGGCCGTACCTTCTACATACCATCAATGCTTGAAGTTTCTAGTAAATGGACAAGAGGTGACTGTAGTTGTTGATTATAATCATCCACAACATTGTGACACATTGAGAATATCTCAAGACACCTTTGTCCCTCACAACAAGGAAGCTTCAAGTTCATCATCATCCAAGGATGAACAACGTCCAAGCATCACTACCAAGTGGGTGGAAAAGAAAGGTAAAGAAAAAGAAACAAGTCATGTTGAAACAAACAATCCGGATCCACAAACATCTCTATCAGACAAATTTCAAAAGAAAGTTCAGTTGACAGATAAAGGAATGGGACAGTACTCAATGGAGCAATCGCTTAACTTATCACAGTTAATTCCATCTCCTAGGACATATGGTCAACCATCAATGATCAAACCTCCAACATCTTTACCTGGCATAGTTCTTCAAGAAACATTTATAAAATCTGGAACCATAGCAGAAGAAACAAACAACAAAGCAATCCTGGATTGGCTATACAAGGATGAAGAACCATCAACATCAGAGATCGGTATCAAAAATGTTAACATCAACACAGACAAGTATGGAAAAGGAAAGGCCATTCTTGAAAAGATGGGTTATGAAGGACAAGGATCGGTGGGATTAAGAAAGGAGGGAATCACAGAACCTATCACACCTCTTACTCTCCACACAAAAGAGAAGCCAGGACTAGGATATTTTGAAGAAGAGAAGCAGGAGCTAACAAAGACGGCTATCGAAAATATCCTTCACTTTAGAGATGGTTCTGAAATAGACTCAAATGAATATGAGTGGGCATTACCTTGTGATCTACTTTTCGTTGATATTCCACTCGATGTGATTCAAAAATATGCACCTACACGTGACATAGCAGAAGAAACAAACAACAAAGCAATCCTGGATTGGCTATACAAGGATGAAGAACCATCAACATCAGAGATCGGTATCAAAAATGTTAACATCAACACAGACAAGTATGGAAAAGGAAAGGCCATTCTTGAAAAGATGGGTTATGAAGGACAAGAACCGGTGGGATTAAGAAAGGAGGGAATCACAGAACCTATCACACCTCTCACTCTCCACACAAAAGAGAAGCCAGGACTAGGATATTTTGAAGAAGAGAAGCAGGAGCTAACAAAGACGGCTATCGAAAATATCCTTCACTTTAGAGATGGTTCTGAAACAGACTCAAATGAATATGAGTGGGCATTACCTTGTGATCTAATTTTCATTGATATTCCAGTCGATGTGATTCAAAAATATGCACCTACACGTGAGGAGGGCCAAGGCTCTCGGTCTAGACCATTCGTCGCGGGATCACTAAATATCGATGACTCTAGTGAGGACGAACAGAATTTGAGTGAACTAGATGATTTCAAAGAGGGTACCATCATGGATCTCAATATCCCAAATGACAATTATGATGATGTTGCTATCCTCACCCTTACTTCCATTGACCTAAATCAATCTAATGATACCATGCCATTAATCCATTCAGAACTTATTGATTGGGAACCTATCGAACCATTGACTGTGCCAAAATTTGCAAATGATGATGCCATCATGCATTTCCTATGTCATACTGAACCTGATACAAATGTTATCTATAATACTCATAACAATACAACTCAGCAGGAGGGTGTCAAATCTTCCAGTTGCAAAATTGACAACAGGGAAAATAGATCTAATGGTGAAAACCATTCTATGGCAGCATTAGATCTGGAAAAAGTAAAAATAAAGAACGCATCCAACGGTGAAAACCTTTCTGAGGCACTAAAGGATGGAAGATTTGACACTCTCCTAGAACATTATCATGAGTGATCATCAGTTCTAGTCGAAACTACACAATCGATGGACATTGGCACAGAAGAGAAAGCAAAATTTCTACATCTAGCAGAATCAATGATTGATCAAGAGAGACCGAAATTTATCAATTTCTTTAAAACAAGAAGCATCAACTTTTCTTGGTCATATTTTGATATGCCAGGCTTAGATCCAAATCTACTTATGCATCATTTGTCTTTGCCAACAGGAATCAAGCCTGTTAAGCAAAAATTAAGAAAAATGCATCCTCACATCGCATTGATGGTAAAGACAGAATTAAAAAATTATTGGATGCTAAATTCGTAAGGTCTATAGACTGTGCTAAGTGGATATCGAACATAGTACCTGTTTCAAAGCCAGACAATAGCATCAGAATCTGCATGGATTTCAGGGACCTCAATAAAGCATGCCCGAAGGATGACTTTCCACTACCAAATATAGACATCATTGTGGACTTAACGGCAGGGCATGCCATGTTATCAATTATGGACGGCTTCTATGGGTACAATCAAATAAGAATAGCTCCAAAAGATCAAGAAAAGATGGCTTTTACATGTCCATGGGGAACCTTCTGCTAGAATGTCATTCCATTTGGTCTAAAGAATGCAGGAGCCACTTATCAAAGAGCAATGACGACAATCTTCCATGATATGATGCACACTTTCATGGAGGATTATGTGGATGACATCTTGGAAAAATCTACTACAAAGGGAGGACATCTGCATATCCTAGACAAAATCTCCACATGGATGGAGAAATTCAATGTCAGGTTAAACCCTAAGAAGTGTGTCTTTGGGGTTACATCAACAAAACTACTAGGATATATTGTTTCGGAAAAGAGCATTGAGGTGGATCCAGCAAAAGTCAAAGCGATTATGGAGATGCCACCTCCTAAGAATATCAACCAGCTCAGATCGCTACAAGGACAGCTTCAATCAATCAGATGATTCATCTCCCAACTAACAGACAAAAGTCATCCTTTTAATCATCTATTGCATAAAAATATAGTTTTCAAGTGGGATGAAGGGTGTGAAAATACATTCAATCAAATCAAGAAATATCTGATGTCACCACCCATTCTAATTCCACCAATAGAAGGAAGGCCTCTCATTTTGTACATTGCCACGACAGATATCTCTTTGGGGGCACTATTAGCACAAGAGGACTATCAAGGGAAAGAGCACGCCATCTACTACATCAGTAGAACTTTAAATGGCTATGAAATAAACTATACATTCATAGAAAAGTCCTGCTTAGCAGTGGTGTTTGCTACTCAACAGCTGAGACACTACATGTTGACTCATACAATCAAATTAATTACAAAGATCGATCCTTTGAAGTATCTACTAAGTAAAGCTGCCTTAACAGGTAGACTGGCAAAATGGGTTATGCTCCTAAGTGAATTCGACATTCAATATGTCAAGAGAAAGGCAATCAAGGGACAAGCAATCGCTGAACAGCTAGTTGAAGCTCCTCTACTAGATGATCGCCCAATGACAATGGAATTTCCAGATGCAGACATTATGACAGCAATGCCCCAACAATGGATACTATATTTTGATGGATCGTATACACAATGAGGATCAGGAGCAGGGATCTTGTTCATCTCTCCCCAAGGACACACAATTCCAAAATCATATAGACTCATATTTCAATGTACAAATAATGCGGCAAAATATGAAGCATTGATTATTGGGGTCAAGATAGCAATTCAATGCAAAATCACGGATTTACAGGTGTATGGGGACTCTCAACTAAATGATGAGTATCAAACAAAAGATGAAAAATTGATGCCCTACAAGCAACAAATAGATAATCTGAAACAGTCCTTCATTAGTATCAAGTTTGATCAGATTCTAAGGGCAGAGAACAAAGCTGCAGACGCTATGGCTACAATTGCTTCATTACTACAATTGCCTGAGAAGCATGTTTGTTATGAGTTTATGGTAGAACAAGTATCATGTCCTTCCCATTATCAATTAGAATCGGCTACCATATGCCATCTAGAAACCACTGAAACCTCCATATACGAAAAAACATATGCTTACCTAAAAGATGATATTCTTCCTCCCTATCTTTCCAGGAACCAAAAATGAAACTTTATCCACCAATCTGCCCGACACACTTTAATCACAGATGTCCTTTATCGTCGAGGTCTTGATGGTACCCTACTCTGATGTCTAGAACGCAACGAATCTGAAACGGCCCTACGAGAAGTTCACGAGGGTATTTGTGGTACTCACTCAAGTGGAATAACTCTAGCTAAGAAACTCCTTTGTTTGGGATATTATTGGTCGTGCATGGAGAAAGAATCATATTGATTTGTCAAGAAATGTCAAAAATGTCAGGTTCACAGCAATCTAGTTCATGCACCAGCACAAGAACTGCATCCCTTCACATCGACATGGCCTTTTTGTCAATGGGGCCTAGATCTGGTAGGAAAAATAAATCCATCTTCATCTAATGGACACAAGTTCATTATTACAGCTACAGAGTATTTCACAAAATGGATAGAGGTAGTACCTCTTACTACCATCACTGGAAAGCAGATTTCCTCTTTCATCTTGAACTACATCATCTGTCGCTATGGAATCCCTCAATCTATAATCATAGATAAAGGAAGACCTTTCAAGAATCAAGATGTCCAAGAGCTATGTGATAAGTTCTACATCCAACATCGCTTTTCAACACCATACTATCCTCAAGGGAACGACCAAGCAAAGGCCTCAAACAAAACCATACTCAAAATTCTAAAAAAGACGGTCAATGATGTTGGACATGATTGGCATGTTCAACTCAACCCTGCACTATGGGCCTACAGAACAAGCATCAAAACACCAACAGGAGCTACACCATTTGCTTTGGTATATGGATCAGAAGCCATATTGTCCATTGAAGTTGAAATTCCATCCCTTCGTGTATCACTCAGAGGTATCATTTCAGATGAAGACTATAGGGTATTTAGATTGTAGGAACTGGAATTGTTGGACAAGCATCATCAACAAGCTGTTAATCATCTAACAACTTATCAACAGAGAATGTCAAGAAGTTATAATCACATGGTAAAACTGAGGGTCTTTTAGGTTGGTGACTTGGTACTAAAAGAAAACCCTAGGAATCAACAGGACAGGGAGAAGAAAGGAAAATTTGAGCCTAACTGGCTTGGTCCCTTTGTCGTCGTATCAGTGTATGGATCAAGAGCATATCAACTATCAACGTCAGAAGGGGATCTGTTTGATGAACTTATCAACAGTATTCATCTCAGAAAATTCTATGCTCAAATCTCCTTGTACACAGGGCAAACTTCTGAAAATTGTTTCCTTGGTGAAAACCTGGCAAACAGGCATCTTGGCAAACGCAAAAAAAATAGAAAAAACAAAAAAGAAAGAAAAACAGAAAAATGAGAAAAATACAAAAAACACAAAGGGTGTAATCAAAGCATATGGTGAAAACCTGGAAACAAGCGTCGTATGTGATTCTAAGATCAGCTTTCCCATCTATTTGGATATATATCAGGATCATTAGTCTGGCAGTCAATACCGTTTCATATCATGTCTGTCGTCTTGCCATCTTTGCATCCATATCAAAATCATTTTTCAAATAGTCAAGTATCACTCCACAGCTTGGGGGAAACATCTGGATATCACTAGGGGTAATACAAACATATCGATTTCACCAAAAAGCACACAATAGTATGGGAGAAAACTGAAAGCAAGATCAAAGTGCAATATCAATCATCGTCAGAAAGGCATCAACCATCCGTATCATTTTCAAAAATCCCAAAATATGTCAACAATCTTATCGAAAATCAAAAAAACATAGGTCTGTGTCAGTCGAACTACGTGGTCTCTGCATGTGTGACGTAGGTAAGGCTAATCTTTGATCAGCCCCCGAGACCCCTAAGATAGGTTAGTAGGTTAGGTCTTTAGTCAAAATCTCAAAAATCCAAAAACATCACAAAATCAGGATGGATGATCTAAAATCTGAATAATGAATGGAACACTCTAAGTAAACAATGGATAAATTGTACTTTTTGATTATCATTTCTTTGGAGTAACTCAATGATGTATTGAACTAGAGGAACAAGGAAAAAGAATGATATTTTTATTGTCTGTTGTCTATACGTTAATCATATAAATGTGTGAATTGTCGGGGGATGTGCTATGCAAATGTATCACTGATGACATTCAGAATTCACACACTCAAATGATTATCTCTGCCTATTTACGCAATAAATGCTCAGGTCATCTTGGTTCAATTATACCTAGATGCTTGTGTTCGATTGCAATATCAAAAATCATGAAAATAATACTCAGGTCGTCATTGGATTAACACAACCATCGACGCTTGTATTAACTTTCAACATCCAATAAAAGCTCTATGATGATACCAAGCACAAAAAGACTATTAAAATGACATCTGGTTGCATATCGTTGCATGATTAAATTAGATTGCATTCATAAATAAATTCATTATCTGCAGAGTATTTGTTGCACAAAGGAGTCCAAATCAATAATTATATTTTCTACAAACATGACTGAGTATGCTTGACATAAAATCCAAAAAAAAATCATCATCATTTACCATATAGTTACAAATCATCATCTCATCATTAAATTTTCATCATTTCATCATTCATACATTTTTGCATCATAATAGATATACATTTATCAAATACATCGTGCATTTACATCATCACTTTCATTACATCTTTTATCATCTACATCATTATAAAACATCATTACATCATCATTATTATCATTATGTTATTCGTACATCCATGTATCCATACATTTCATTTACATAAAATAAATGGAAGTCATTACATCATCATTATCATTTATCATTTAGAAGTTCATACATTACATCATCATCTCATCATTAAATTTTCATCATTTCATCAAATATTTTGCACATACATTCATCATAATCATCATCACATTGCAATAAAAGATAAAAGCATCAATATATAAACATCACATAATAAATGCATCCATCACATAGAAATCATAAACCATAATCATATCACGTCAACTGCATCTCATATATATATATATATCAAAGTGTCAAGTATACAATGAATTCTGGTCTAAAAATACATCATCATACAATGAGCTACATCGTACTATACATCATGGAGGCTCACAATAGCATTTACGATCTGCTACTGCTAGAGTGTGTGGGCCCAACAGGACCTGTACCACCACCAGAAGGACCTGTACCACCCCCAGAAGGACTAGGATCTCGGGGATCTCTACGTAAAGGATATGTCACCCCCTCGCTCATTGTCCGTGTATGTGTCCACCTAGATCTTGACGGGGCATAACTAACTCGGCGCTTGGCAGGCACTGCATCATTATATCGGCCTCTATAGAACTCTGCCTCTCGACCAACCCGCAGAACCTCTCTCATATAATCTCCTATGGAGGTGCCATGGGCCAATCTCTGGAGAGTCTCCACTGTCTCCTATTCCCTCTCGACAATCTGTCGAGCACTATCTCTCTCTGCTGTCAAAGTGGCCACCTACGTCTGCACGGCAGCCAACTATCCCTGTACCTATGCTAAAGCCTAGGCATGAGCCTAATCCTGTGCCTGCATCTGAGTCTGGGTCTGCACAAGCAAACCCCGAGCCTGTACCAACTGCCCCTGCAAAGTCTGCACCTATGCCTAGAGCCCAACTATCTGTCTCTATTGATCCATTGAAGGCACTATCACTGCTTGCCTCTTGCGAGGCCTGCTAGAAGAAGGAGCACTACTGATGGCTGGCCCTGCCCCTCTATCACCTCCGCTGCTGCCATCACTATCACTACTGCGACTACCCGAACTACTGTTGCTCTCTGAGCTACTACCTAATGAAGAATCCTCTCCACCACCACTATCTGCAAGACCCTCTACCACATCCTCCTGCACAAGTAAAGGTATCGGCTCATCAGGAAGGGTGATACGTGCATGTGGAACCAAGGCTAGGAATGCGGCATAATCCTCAGTAACCAGCGCCACTGAAATGTCTCTCCGCATGTCCCAGGGTGATGGATGCAGTGCATGGTACCCCTCTACTATCACATTATAAGATAGGTGCGGACCCCAATCAAGAACATCCATCTGTCGCCTCACATATTGAGCAACTCCCTGTGGCATGCACTGTACAATGCCATACTGTCAATACACTCGGCGTAGTAGAAATCTCTCAAGAACAAATGGAGTACGGTCGATAAGATACATGGAATCACAAAGGAATCCCAATACTACACCATCCTCATCCCACTCCTCACAGTCAAGGTATGGGCACCAGATAACTGTCTCTGTATCATAGAAAACATGCCTCCAATGGTCTAACTTGCCCATTTGGGCCTATGTAAACCGACCGTTGTATCAAAAAACATATGGTATGCCGCCTAGTCTGTCTACAACTGGAAAAGGCTGAGCAATAGCAAAGTGCTCCCATGCCCACACCTGTAATAGGGTCATCCCTGCTGATAGACTCCTCGCTCCAAGATACACGACCGAGTGTAAATCATGATAAAGATGTGCCAACATGCACATCCTCCATGCATATCTGGTACCGTGTACCATCATGCTCTCAAGAGTCCTACTCCAGCCAATAAGGAATCCCTTTGACCTGCGATCAGGACAAAGGAAACCTCCAATGAATCTAGCTAGCACTGTTGGTAGTGTAGCATAAGAGTCGGCAATCCTCCTCCACCGAACGCTCGGACCCGCAATAGTCTGATCCTGAAACACTCTACGAAGAGCATCTCTACCGCTGGTCCCATGGGAATCGTGTATGACAATCTCGCCCATGAATGGAATATGCAAAATACGCCACACATCCTCAGGTGTGACCATCATCTTGCCAGTAGGTAGGTGAAAGGTGTTGTGGTCACTATGCCACCTCTCAGCCAATGCAGTCAATAGACCCCGATTAATCCTAATCTGGGGCATATCAAGCAAGCTCGTAAGGCCACAATGACCTATCACCTGAAGCTCATCGGGTGTCAGACGAGGTATCAAGTCTGTCATCTAAGGAAACCTCTCTCGCATCTGGAGAGTACCCAGACGCTCCTATCATCACAACACAGAAAATCAACAAATTAGTGAACTATGTCAATGAAATCAAAAGTTATTCTACTATCAAGTTTATCACAAATTGGTATGAATTTTCGATCAAAATTCATAGGTGAACATCAAACCTCACCTATCATGAGGTTCTCAAAACATCAACAAACCTCACCTGTCATGAGGTTCATCAAAACATTATCTAGATCTCGCCTATCATGAGATTTATCAGATATTCAATCATTTCCTCGCCTATCATGAGGATCATCAAGATTAAGATTTATTCTCGCCTATCATGAGAGTTAGTTTTATTTACATCATCCAAATCCAACATCAAAAATTTGGATTATCAACCATACCAATCAGAAGAATGGACATGATTGGAATTGACGAAATCAAGGTTCACTAAGTCAAAATCTTTAATTTTGACCAAAAGCACTAAAACAAGCTTCCAAAGCGCTAAATCCCAAAAGCACTACTTTATCAGCTAAAAGCGCTAAATCAGGGACCCAAAGCACTAAATCTTGAAAGCGCTATTTCAGCACCCCGAAGCACTACTTTTCTGCATCGAAGCGCTACAATAGGCCGTCAAAGTGCCGCTTTACCAGAAGCACTAGAACAGACCCTGAAAGCGCTAATCCACTGACTCAAAGCGCTAAAATCCGGCTTCAAAGCACCATTTCTAGACTCCTAAGCACTAAATTACCAAAAGCGCTACATTACAAATTGGAAGAGCTAGATTTTTTAATGCATGCGCTAAAACTCAAAGTGCTACTTGACCTACTGAAAGTGCTACATCGGAATGTAAGCGCTACAACGCGTCTTGAAAGCACTAAAACTGACCTAGACACGCCTAATCTCTAAAAAGCATAAAAAAATAGAAAATCATGAATTACGAGGAGGTCAAGGGGTACATACCGGAGGTCTGTACGCAGTCGGCCGTCGGTGACGTCGAACATACTCGAATCGGTGAGTGTGGAAGGGGATAGGCATCTTGCTCTAGCTGGCAGAAAATTCTTTATCACAAAGATTTTCTAAACTCAAAAAGTGAAAATGAATTGGAAAATGACCTTTTAGCACTATTTATAATTTTTGAAAGGTGGTTTTGGTGGGTTTTTTATTGTCTTTTAATTAATTTATCAAGAAATTAATTAGAAACTCATCTGTGGGCTAGATTTCCTCATTTTTTATCGGGAGATAAATTATTTCATCATCAAATCACATGAAATCATCAAAAAATCATGAAAAAATTCAAAAAATTATAAAAATCATCAAATCATTAATTTATCTCCTGAGGGGCATATTATCATCCATCATCTGAAAATCAATATCTGGGGCATGTCTGGGGCATACGGAATTAATTTTTTTATATCATCAATCCTAGCAATAGCAGCAAAATTTTCTTCGAAGCAACGCGTAAACACATCACTTCGAAGAGGGGAAAAATGTATACACCTAAAATTGGTCTGGAGCATCCGATTAATTAAATACAAATTATTTGATTAATTATTCTAAGTTCCTCTACTGTTTGAATAAATAGAAATATTTATTTAAATAGTTCACATTCACATCGCATTTAAATTCTTCTAATATCTCATCTTAATTAAATAAACAAAATTAAATACTTTGTTCGATTTAATTATCAAATCCCTATTTTATTCTATCACATCAATCTTAAATTAATTAAATAAAGATCAAAACACTTTATTGATTAATTTCCATATTCTTCTGTTTAATATAATAAACAACTTCTATAGTTCGTTTTATTAAATTATTTATCTCTCTTTTGCTAATTTAAATAAATCAAAAATATTTGAATTAAAGAACAAAGAATATTCCATCTATATTCTCTCAAAAATGAATTAGATATCCTATGTCTAAACCATGTCTAAAATATCTCAAAATTAATTGATTGAAACTTCACGTGAAGTTTTGGAGACAAATTGGAGACAAGTTCCAAAATCTTCTCTCAATCCTCCTCCATCAATCTTTCCTCTTCTCTTGCCTGGTGTTTTCATGGGCAGAGACAATCACCAAATTTCTCTCAATCTCTTCCATCTCTCACCATTCAATCCTCCAGATTGAATCCAAGCCTCTCAAACTTTTCCTGTGCATTTCTACAACCAAGAAATCTATAAATACAGCCTCATTGAACCAAGAAAAGCATCCAGATAATCAAGTTTATGCACTCTTACTCTGCAGAAATTCAAGCATCAAGCATTAAGCATCAAGCATTCACACATCAAGCATATCCAACAATCAAATTTTCAACCATGGATGCCTCCTGTAGTTGCAATTATCTGTTTCACATCAATATCATGCTAGTTTAATTGTTTTATCATTTAGCATTGCATTATCATCATCTCGTTATTTGAATTGTCATTTTAACAATCATAATGCTTAACAATCTGAGAGCAATTTTGATTTAATAAATCTTTGAGAATAGAGAACAGTAAGACGCTTTCAATTGATTACTGTTTTGAATTGATTCAATTTGTTTAATCATTGATATAATGTCTTATTAAGAAGTGTTTTAACCTTGTATACTTATTCACACTTACACCTTGTATATCTCTTTGCATTTTTTTGAAGTGTTGGCCAGTAATATCCTTTGTTCAAAATCTTCATTGATGTCCTCTTGGCTGCAAAATGTCCTCTACAGGGCTCATTGTGACATGTATGCAAAATATAAAATGTCTCATCTTCCCTCACACATCTCCTCATGACCTGGTCAGGTCCAGTATAGAACAAACATCCAGCAATCCATGAGAAAGGGAAATATTTCTCAATGAGTACTCTCCTCTCTTTTGGAGAGAAGTGAGGAGCGACTCTACCTGTGACCAGAAAGTTAGATATGTCAGCATACCAGGGTGTCTGCACACTAATAGAAAATAACTTCTCATCAAGGAAAGAATCATCTATGACTTGATTGTTTCTTGATGTGGTCAATCTTGAAAGAAACTTTGCAACAACATTGGTTTTCCCTAGTTTATCCACAATGGTTATGTCAAACTCTTGCATCAATAGTAACCATCTTGCTAGCCTTCCTGAAATTAGAGGCGTATTCATGAAGTATCTAATGGTTGCATGATCAATGTGCACAAATATTTGGTAGTCGGCTATGTAATTTCTGAATTTTTTTAAATCATAGATGATTGCTAACATCTCTTTTTTTGTTACTATGTAGTTGAATTCAGCTCCTTGCAGATTTTCGCTAACAAAGTAAATGGCATTTTCAATAGCTCCTTTATGTCTTAGGACTGCTCCTATAGCATATTCTAATGCATCTATATGGATGTGAAAAGGAAACTCCCAATTAGGTCCCTTGAGCATAGGAGCATGAGTCAAAGCTGCTTTCAAGTTAGAAAATGCCTTATCACAGCCTTCTATCCATTGAAACTCAACATCTTTAGTGAGGAGGGTATACAATGGTGTTGCCATTTTTCTGAAGTCTTTGATGAACCTCCTATAATAACCTGCATGTCCTAAGAAACTCCTGACATCTTTTTGTTTTGTAGGAATAGGAAAATTGGTAATTACCTCAATCTTTGTAGGATCTATTTGAATTTCTTTGTGAGAGATGTAGTGGCCAAGAACTACACCCTCCTACATTATCATGAAGCATTTTTCACTATTTAAAGACAGATTATGATATGCACATCTCTGTAGGAATCTCTTAAGATTTTTTAGTGCTTCATTGAAATCAGCACCATAAGTAGTGAAATCATCTATATAAATCTCCATGCAATCATGAGAAATGTCTAAAAATATGCTAATGACTGCCCTCTAAAAAGTTGTTGGTGCATTGCATAAGCCAAATGGAAGTACTGAGTAGGCATAGGTTCCCCATGGACAGGTAAATGTGGTCTTCTCCTAGTCCTCTGGTGCAATTTGGATCTGGTTATAGACACTAAATCCATCAAGAAATGAAAAGTATTGCTTTCCTGCAAGTGAGTCCAGAACTTGATCTATTAATGGCAAGGGAAAATGGTTTTTTTTGTGGAAGAGTTGAGTTCCTTGTAATCAATAAAAACTTGCCACTTCCCTCCTTTTTTGGGCACAATCACCAATGGGGACACCCACTGGCTATCTGAAATGGGGTAGATAAATTCTACATCTAGTAATTTTTGTAGTTCTCCTTTTACTATTTCTCTCAATGCAGGGTTAATTCTTCTTTGCGGCTGCCTTACTGGTGTACAATCATCTCTTGTATATATCCTATGAGTGAAAATTTTAGGATACAATCCCTTCATATCATGATAATCCCATGCAAATTCATTTTGGTGGGCCTTCAATAAGTTTGCTAATGACAATTGTTATTCTTCACTCAATTTACTATTGATATTCAGATATTTCCCTTTTGACACTTGCACTTGTGTAGTTAACTCAACCATATCTACTTCACTAATGCTCGGTACTTTGATTTCATGTGGCAGTAAGGTGCAAAACATACCTGTTGTTGCAGGAAATTCCGCTACAAGAAAAGCATCTGTAGGAAGAACAGATGCAGGAAGAGCGGTTGTAGGATGAGCGGTTGCAGGAAGAGTGTGCAGGAGTGTCTTCACTATATCTGTAGAATCAAAAGATGATGCTTCCTCTACCTCATAATGGTTCTGAATTATGTTAGACAGTACCTCATCTTCATCTTGAAGCTGTAGGAAAGGACCTCTACCTAACATCATAATTTGTGCCACAAAATTAACTTCCTCGACCTCTTCACCAACATGTGGTCATACTGAATCATCCTTAATATGGGATGGCTAAGCAGGAGGTTAGAGAACAAGATTTTTGGTTCTCTTCTAATCTGAAATGTTCATGTCTCATGTCCGACATCCAATATAAGCATATGGTGTTGCTAACCACGGTCTTCCAAGAATAATGGGGTACCTGCCTAGTGTGGCTTTTGGAGAAAGAATCATAAAATCTGTTGGGTACTCCCAAGAGTCTAGGGTTACCATTAGATCTTCCACTATACCATCAGGCTTAACAATAGAACTATCATAAATTTGTAGAACATTAGAAGTAGGTTTCATACTTACAATATTTATTTGTTGCAAGATGTCCTTGGTCATAATATTTATTGTTGCTCCCAAATCAATCAGAGCATTCTTTATTTGCATCGCATTTATAAAAAATCCTACCACAGGAATCCATAGGTCATTGTACTTGGGGATGGCCACTTTCCCAAGCATGGTGTCAGCGAGTTGTCCCACCACATGAACTATAGTGGGGTCTTTCTTCTTCATTCCTAGCTTCTTAAGGCATGCTTCCTTGATTTCTTTGTTGTATATGGGAACATCTTTGATGGACTGAAATAGAGGTATCTGGACACATATATGCTTCATCTGATCTAAAATTTCAAATATTGTATCCTCCTTTTCTTCTTTTTGCTTCACAGTTTCCAACATCTGGGGAAACGGTTTTTCAGGATCAGTCTGCTTGGTTGGGACTGGTTTAGAATTTTTAGGTACACTTGGCTGAACAAGGACATTCAGAGGCTCCTCCTCTTCCACAGGAATCTCAGTGATAATAGGTGTGGGAGGAGCTAGAAAAGTGGTTCTTGAACGCAAACGGATTTCATTTACACTCACAGCATATGCAGGGAATTGATTTGGATCAACAGAGTATACTAGTTGTTGTTGTGGTTTATTATTTGGGTTAGGTGTGGGTTGGGTTGGTAGTTGAGTAGGTTTAGGCACATTTGAACTTGGATTAGCAAGAGGAGGCATTATAGTAGGTTTTTGGGGATGAGAAGGTGGTTGCATGTAATTTCTTGTCTATCTTGGCCATTTTTGTCCTCCCCTCCATTGAGATGTTTGTTTCCTATTTCCTTGAGGTAGCTACCAATTTCCTTGAAACTGCTACCAATTCCCCTGAGGTTGTTGCTAATGGGGTGGAGAGTTTTGGTGATTGGTCCAAGAATTTGGAGGGTTATTCCAAGGCTGTGGTGGATATCCTCCATAATTGGATGAATATGGGGGTTGTCATTGATTACTAGATGAATAAGAATTGGAATATGGCCCAGCAAAAGATAGTGGATCTAGTGGCATACCCTGTCTTGGAGCCCATGGCTTCCTTTTTGCAACATAGTATACTTGATCATCATCACCTTGGATTGGTTTGAACTTGGGTTTCATCTGCTTGTTTTCAATATTGGCTATCATCTTGCATCTATAGTCCTCCTTTTGTCTGCAATGAGGGCAATATTCTACCAACATTGCCTTTACCTCCTCTTGTTTCTTCTTGGCCTAAAGTGAATTCAACTGAGTAGTTAGATTGTTTATGATGTCTTGCTTGAAATTTTCTAGTAAGTGAGTAATCTCCATCCTTGAAACTCCACTGGTAGATGACTTACCCATAGGGGATTGGTAAGCTCTCCCTTTCTTTGAAGCTACCGTAGAATAGTTTTGACATATCTTCTTGATATCCTCCCAAGAAACTTGGGTGATATCTCCTCCTCCCATCAGGTCCAAGGCATCAATATAGTTATCATTAATTCCTCTTAAGAAAAGCAACTTCTATAATTCTTAATTGAGTGTATCGTGTGGAGATTTCTGCAGACAAAACAAAAACCTTGAAATGAAATCTTCCAGGCTCTCATCTTCCTTTTGCTGCATCCTGAAAATTTCATCTCCTCTCATGGCACTGCCCTTGCAATACTCTTTGTATTTCTCCAGGAATTTTGTCTTCATGTCCTCCCAATTCTCCATAGTATCTTTGCCTAGGCTCATGAACCATCTTAATTCAACTTCTTTCAAGGTGGCAGGGAATAGCTTAAGCCTATGGGCATCACTGGTATAGTCATAACTTCTGTAGAGGATATCAAACTCAAACAAGAATGTATCAGGATCTTCTATGACAAGTCCATAGAACTTAGGAAGAACTGAAGCAGGGATATTTTTGAGGTTGTTTACTTCATTCTGATGAGAAATGGAGAAAGGAAAAGTTGGTTGGTTAGCTTTTTTAGGTTTGTTTCCATTTGCATCACCCATGCCTGCTTGATGAAATTCCAAAGAAAAGGGTTCTTCAACCAGATTTTGATCTTCAAGGGAAACTTCAAAACTGGTCAAATCAGGAAATGTATCAGCAAAGGGGTATGGCTCTTCTTCTTCTCTACTTCTGGGCAGATTCTAGTACTCGACTAACTAGAATGGATCAGGATTGTTAGGAAGAAATCTCCCATGAGAATCTCTCCTCCTCCCTCTACGCATGTGGTATCAACGTAGTATCAACTAGCTCACACAAAAAATTGGCAAAAGAATAGGGGGGTTGATAGGCCAAAACTAGGGTAAATAATAAAAAGGATTTAATATTTAATAATAAGACTTAACTTGGTCTAAGTGTAAATTTGGGGTGTAAACTTGTGAAATATGTCATGGCTATATGCACAATGGTTCTGATTCATGACGTGAGTGGGGATGAAAATGCATTCCTAAACTACCTAAATTGAAAATCAAATTAATGTTTATGTTTTGCTCTGTGACTATGGCAGTACTACAATATTTCTACAACAAAGACTATCATAGAAATAACAACAGTAATGATTCTATAAACTGAACTCATAGTTGCAATCAATCATTAACATAGATAATCATTAGATCCCATAATTGAATTATAAGCAATAAACAATAAACATTAAATAGATTCACGAAATAACAAAAATAAACACACTGCTGAAAATAAACTGACTACTGAAAATAAACACACTGCTGAAAATAAACTGACTACTGAAAATAAACACACTGCTAGAAATAAACACACTCACTACAAAATCTACAAAATCTACAAAATCACCAAGCATTCCAAGAAGGAGGCACCCTTCCTCCTCAATCTGCCTGGTGTTGAATGAAATTCCTTTATGTAAGTTGAGTCACGTGAATATGTTCTTTTTATTTATCAAAAGTAATACAAAGTCTACATGTATATCTCTTTTCATGTAGCTCATATTTCTAAGAAATATGAGTGCAAGTAGTTTCCTATTTTTATGCCACCTTTCCATTATTTTTTGGATGATATCTAGTTGTTTGATTTGTTGAAACAACTCACCCTAAATTGTAGGAGCTTATTTATCTCACGGTTACAATCATCAAAATAGAATATTATTTTCAACATGAAGACATTCTCATCAAAAATGAATAATAATTGGTTATAACTAAATAACCAAATTATTTTATGAGAAATTAATTAAATGGCTGGAATTAATTTGCTAATACATGTACCCATGGGCGATAGGAACAAGAAGGCGACGGGAAATCTGCATTCCTCTCCTTCAATCAGCTTGCTACAAAATATATTTTCTTAATATAATAGAAGCAAATACTAGTAAATACAATCTAACAATTATTATTCACTTATTTTATATAAAAACTAAATTAAATATTGCTTATTTATATTTAACCATAAGCAGCAAAAGGTGGAAAAATGGTATGATAGTATGTAAATGGAATATGGAAATGGGTTAAATGGTATAGGAAAATGGATAAGATATGGTATAAAATGGAGCGTAAATGACACTCACTAGGGGTCATTACTCTTCTAACAAGGGGTATACTAAGAACAACTCCAGAAATACTACAACAAGAAAAACTATCAATGACTCCAAATAACTACCTAGTTTGACACCATCCTCGACAACGGTGCCAAAAATGTTGGCCTCCTACAATGATTTTAACAACTAAGCCCTTATAGTTGTGATTCAGAGATTGGACATCTAACTTGAATAGCTATTTCAATCATCATGAAGGTGCATTTAAATTGTCAACCCAGGGACGTAAACTTGAAATGGGTCAATACTGTATGCACACTAGGAATCCAAAGTAGCCATATCTATCCTATAGCTAAGAAAAAAAACAATGTTGAAAGTAAATTGATTGGAAGGAAATAACATAAATGTTGAACATCACCCAACAACAGAGATTAAACTGAAATGCATGACAAAAATGAAGATCTGAGCGAACAAATAGGAAATTAATATGTCTGCTTTGGCTGCAGGAACAGTCACATAATGGAATTCTAGTGGTTCAGTCAGCACCAAATTCTTAACTAATTACTAAACATAAAATAACAACTAAACTAAACTAAACTAAGGTACGGGATGGAATACTCACCAAGTGGGCCCCCTTGGATAATTTTTCCCTAAAACTAAGATAGACTCAAATGCACGAACTTATAACTTCATTTTATTTAGAAGAAAAACATGAGTACAATCATCATAGTTGTATTGTCGAAAAACTCAAGAGTGTGATTACATCAATTAAGCAATCTTCTAACCGAGAGCTAGAAAGAACATCAGAGCCCTTATTTACTCAACCACCTAGCAAGGCGGTCAACTCTAGCAAACATGGAGGATTCCACATTAGGGAAAGCATGGAAAAGAGTAGGGGCAGCTACACATGCACAGAACCTATCACGCACGATTGCCTTAACTCAAATCTGGCACAATAGTAACACCATTGCATGCTCAACAGCATTTAAGACCATAACAAGGCAGTTACAATCTAATGAATGAGGAATCTCTAGCCACCAAGAGTCTTCAATGACCACCTTGTTGACCGATATAGCACACGTCTAGTTGGTGAGATCTTCTTGAATTGCAGGTCTCAAATCATCTGCATGACAACATTAGCATGCACAACAACTGCATATCCATAATCATCTTAAAGCAACATTCATTAATCACATGCAAAGTTAACACAAACAGTCCACATAGCATATCGATATCATTTGAAAGCTTATGAAAATAAATTCATGTCCAAGGTCTATGGTTTCAAGGAAATATTATGAAAGATCAACTCTCAAGCATCAAAGTCTTATGTAGCTGCAGGAAATGGACAGAAATCCTATCAATAATTAAGCCATAAACTAGACTCATCAATGTTCATGGGAACATTTATCTTATGTGCAATAAAGGCTCAACCTTAAATATCTACATGTCTATTGGATTATAATGCATCTACTCTTTAAAAATGTAGCTAAATATTCTTTTGATCATTACAAAATAGAACTTCTTCTTTTATCATTCTTAGAATATTTTGGTGTATGGTGATAAATACAAGTGTGCATGCTACTTGGTGTATTGCTTTGTGTAAACTTTTTCCTTGGTTTCAAGTTCCAAATATGATCATCCAAATATGTTACACATGATTCTATTACATCTATATGTTGCACATGAATCTATTGCATCTATATATTATGCCCATGTTCTCATTATAATATTTCCTTCTACATATATTTGTGAATACTTTGAATATTTTGCATGTTCCCACACATAATTGATCTTTACGCAGGGTATGTGCAGGATCATCATGGAAAAAATAGGTCCTTAAGTGGCAATGAAAATTCAAAAAATTAGAGTTGGGCAACTTGACATAAAAATTTGAATAAGTTATCTATATTATTTCAAAAATATGTAAGAATAGAATCTATGGAAAGTTGAATGTAGTTTCTAAACTACTAGGTTAATTTTTGTAAAAAAAAAATCTATTTGGTGAAAATTTGAAATTTCAATGCAGTAGTACTAAAATTTCAGGGAAAAAATAAAAAGTAGGTGTCTGTCTGACCACCCTAACCATAATAAAATCATAATATTTTTTTATAAAATTTTAGATATAAGTAGAGGACTCATGTCCAGATGTGATGCATATTTTTTTGTAATTTTTTTTCAAATAAATAATTAATTATGAATTTGTTATTACAACTTTTTAAAATATTAAAACTCGTATGTCTGACCACCTTAACTTGGTCAAAACTTAATGGAATTCATTTTTTTTTTTTTAATCCTATAGTATGCAAAGCATAGAATGTGACGCATGTTTTGGATTCAAAAAATGTGATACCGTTTGAAAGTTATAGATGTTTTTCTATCAGACTATCAATCAGGACTTTAGTCGTAATTCTAATAAAAAATAAATAATTATTATTTATTAGATTCTAAAGAAAATATAATTTATACTGGTAGAAAGTTGAGAAGCTCCTTTACAAACCCTTTTCGTTTTATCAATTTTACGTAAAATAAAAGTCATCAGCCACATGGGCGAAGTTTGGAAAAACAAGGTAAGTTCTTAAACACGTTTTACATGTTGACTTTTAGGATTGGCAAGTCCGAACCAAATCCCGAGCCTAATACCGAGCCTAATACCAAGGCATTAAATTTTGTGTCAGAATATTGGATATCCGATTTGAATCCGATATCGGATTTGAATTCGATATATGATATCTTTTAGATCAATTTTAAAACAATTTATACAATCTTTAATATATTATTTAAAAATGCAATTAAGTTTATAATTTAATATATATAATATCCAATAAAGTTTATAATGTAATATATTTAATATACAATTTATGGTAATCTCTTACCGATTTATGTATTTAATATATAATATATTATTAAATGTATAATATTTAAATATTATTTAAATATTTTAGTTAATCCATAAATAATTAAATATATATATTACCAATTTATAAAATATTTAAATATTATCTCTTTCCCTCTCGCTCTCTCCACCTCTGTCTCTCTCAAGTCTCTCACTCAATCACCCTCTCTCTCTCTCTCTCACTCTCCCCTCTCCTTCTCACTCCCTCTCCTTCTATCTCTCCCTCTCTCCCTCTCCCTCTCTCCCTCAACTCTAAACCCTCTCTCCCTC